>DWGJ01001142.1:0-21886 GCA_018246895.1 Aspitha aspitha aspitha
GGAGTATGAAAAATAATTGTACCAAGTTTCGTTAAAATCCGTCGAGTAGTTTTTGTTTCTATAACGGTTATACAGACTGACAGAATTGACCTCTCTACAGATTTATTATAAGTATAGATTTATTATTGACAATCCACAATTGGTGACTCGACGTTAGAATATACCAGAGCAGTGATACAATGACGAGTATCAAGGTGTCGCCATTTGGGCCCAACAAGGCTATTTTATGGCTCGCCCAGGACGACGGACAGTTTGCTTTATCATTAGAACTTGGGTGACACAAATGTTGGTGTGGTTATGTATAGCCAAGCGCAATATGATTTATATGACGTAAAAACAGTTCATCAAACTCACAATTGCGCAATATTGGCAGCAGCCAGCGATAATAGTGAAACCTCAACTACTGTTAATAAAAACCAGTATCGTATTGGTTCCGTTGGGCGTGGCACTGAGCTACTGAGTGGCCAGGTTAATATCTATAGGAACGAACCGAGTAAACGCTTACAAACCATTGATTGAACCGTACAACAATTCACTTTGAATCCAATTTATGAGCGTAAACCGATTTAATGGACTTAAACTTTGTTTGACAGTGATTCATAGATTTAATGCTCTTACCGATAATGTTAACAAACGCTTGAATTTTAAATGTGTCCATAGTTGTTTACGAAACAATTTTCATTGAGCGGCAACAATAAATTCGAAGATAACGGTTAAGATCGTAGTTTTATTATGTATGCAAATGACTTAGCCTGAAATTATTTGGTCATTCGACGAAAAGACTGATTTCGTGCGTCGGCAGCGGAGGTCGGAGGCATGCTGATTACGATTACATTCCGTTGCAGATAAACACCGAACGGTATGTCATAAGCGGCTAATTTATTTCCAGCGTAAACACAACAAGCACTTTGTCAATTCTCTTATCGTCACAAATCATTACTCGACAATCGCACGGCCACGTGGTGAAAAGCAGCGTTATTATCGGCGCACCGTCTAATAAATCTGCATGATTTGTACGTTTTTTATTGGCTGTAAAAGTATTGCCAATCGATGCATATAAAACATTTTATAGCCGATTCCGATACGACAATCCGTCACGCCGACGGACGTAAGGTCAAGTCGACAACGTAATTCTTCGTAATAATTAACACTAGTGGTCGCCTGCAGGTCGAAATTCGACCATAATAAAATATAATTCTTTGACATTTCTTTGGATTTTATCTTTGACATTGACAACCAGAATGTAAACAATGAACGTTGTATGTGTGTGTCAAATGCATGGTAGTGTGTAGTATGTTTTATTTATTGATTTAATGTACTTTATAAGCATTATTATTGAAAAATATTAGCGTTCTGCTCTTCTCCTACACATAAACTATAAGTGTGCCAAATTTCATACTCATCCGTGCGCGCAGTTTTTGTAAAAAGGGGTCCAAAGTTTTCACTACACGTAATAATATATAGATTTAAAGAGAGAAATTAAAAGAATTTAATTAATATGTGAAAGTGACAGGAAAGTTTTGTCAAAAGTGTTGTAACAAGTTTTTTTTGCAAGTTAGCTTTTATAGATTATCTTAGTTATTATTAGCGGTAGTGACTTTGATATAAAACGTTATTAAAAATATAACAAATTAACATTACTTTAATTTGTTATCAATGTCAAAATGAAACACCTTAAAATATTGCTGTTTTGCAGCAAAATTACAATTAGAAAGATGAATTCTCTATGGATTACACTAGTCAATATAGTTAGGGTTGGTTACCCTTTGGTTTTTGGATATTAAGTATCCCACTTGATATTAAAATCCGACTTAACCCGACTTCGTTCCCCAGGAATCCACGGATATATATCGTTTGAAGATTTCCCCTTCGTCAAAAAAAAGGATATTAATTATGTCCCATTATAAAAGTATGGTTTAAACGCCAAGTGTGTAAATACTTAACCGCCAGTTTCTGACCATCGTCAGACTACAAATGTGATCATACTATCTATCATTATACGAATTGGATATCGGTTTACAGTATACCGTATACTACATGCTTTTCAAATCGACTGTAAACAGTCACAAAATACTATATTAATACATGTTTAAGTTAATACGAACAGATGTAATGATTTAAATAAAAGAGATTATCAATCTATATTTTAATACATAGATTATAAATCTGAAGAGTTTGTTTGGTTGAACGTTCTAATCTCAGGAATTACTGGTTCGAATTGGAAAATTTTATTTTTGTGTTGAATAGTGCATTTAGTGAGGAAGGCTATAGGCTATATAACATCACCCTATGACTACTAGGAGTGGAGCAGCAATGTCAAATGTTATAAAAACGGGAACTATTGATTTCCGCACGGGCGAAGCCGCGGGCACGGCTAGTATATTGATAAAATGACTCAACATGCCCACATGCATTCAAGTATCAGGTTCGATTCTTGACCGGTCATATCGACAAGAGATGCGATGGTATTTTATCACCCGTCCTTCATCCATATACGGCTTCCTTGAAGATTCCTTTGATACTAGATTCTCAGAATCCGCGTGAACAAAATAAACAAAAATTGTTGAAACACCTACGAACGATTTTACTAGCAATAGGGTTCTATCACTGCCTCGCCATCTTATCTGCGCTAACTTAAATAGAGCTTGAATATTCATGACTGCTCCTTAACACTTCAGGTGCACGCAACCGTCGACGAAGCCAGAGTATTGTGGACTTCAGAGCGATACCATTAACGATTAGGTCTTGAAATTGTGATTTAACTGATTCTCAATTAAAACGTATCTGTACACTGATTCAACCGAGCACAATACTGGTCTTATTGGCTATTAAATACATACTCGTATATCACTATCAATGAAAGCTTTATAAAGTTATAAAAAGAAATTCCCATCAAAACCGGTCCGCAGTTTGGTAACGCTCTTGAGATTTCCTTATTGGGTTTATGATCCAATATGTATAAAAACTTTCTCAAAACGAATAATAAATATAGATGCACAGGACTATGTTCAATAGTAGACATTGTGGGCTGTAATGAATTAATGACGAAGGAATATTTTTAAGTGATTTAACAAAAGTCTTTCAAATGGATTTGTATTAATGTTTTTTAATATTACATAACAATCCAAAAATGTTATTTTTAACTTGTACGGTATGAGCTATTTAAGCTTTTAATTTTTTATTACTCTGACAACGCCAGCTAGCGGCTAGTAATGTTTAAAATACCTGTGTATTTGAATTATTGTAGTTCATGGAAATATAACTGATGCAGATTATACGATATCACACGAATAACCAAACAGGGATCTGTGACCTTGGAATTGATAGCAGTATCTACTTTAACAGCAAAAGGTTGTTTGATATTTACAAGTATATTTCTCTGAATAATGATATTTATGTTCGTCTATCAATACTGACCGAATGAATAATAACATTCTTTGGACTATTTCACGGGGCGGGAGAACGTAATTCTTTACAGACAGACATATTATTATTAGTGTGTTGTGTTATTACATTTCGGTACAGTTACGTCATCGTATTAATCAGCGGGGCAGCGCCAGACGAGACGCGGGATGCATCAATGATTTTACGATTGCGATTTATTGTTTCAATGTGATCCAACAAAAAATCACGTATAAAATCAGTTGGAACAATTTTGTATACAAACGTATATGTGTGTTGAAAAAACAAATACGTATAAGAAAGCAAATGTATGAACTGTCTGTAGTTCTGAAACCAGTAAAGTTCGGTAGTACCCTTGAATGGTAAGTTATATCAATATACTATATATCTACCACACCCTTCAAAACAGCAAACAAGGAACACAAATTACTGCAAATACATATATAAGCTTATCGGCAAACGTACCTATAGAGTGGAATCGAATGGATTGCATTATTGTTTAACCATGGCGGTTACGTCTTTTTAATATTGTCATTAAGTTCGGGGGTCTCCAACAGAAATTTACATTAGTCGTAAAATACGTTACTTAATTTATTGCAAAGCCAATGACATACTTTTGGATTTACAATGATGTTATTGTGTCAGAACTATAGTGCATATTTTGACTATTAAATTGCCATAAAATGCTTTTAATTTACTGTCATCAATGACGTCTACCGAGCTTTTAAAATGGTAGTTCAAATAACCTCAATACTTGGCGGTAGCGCCTCTCATGGCGTATTTATTCTAAATACAGAGGAACAGCTGAAAGAACTCTAAATGCAATGTCAGTCGTCTTCTTCGCCTCAGTATTTGAAATGGAAAGACAATGTCAGAGCGCTCCATTATTCATGCCGAGAGGATTGTCCCTTAAGATCTTTCAAACGATCACGATTCTTAGACACGAAATGGGTTTAAAGCTCAGCAAATTGCTCTTGTATTCTATTTGATGTAAGTCTGTATTCAGATATAAGTACGACACTCGAGTTTTCTTTATACACAAAATATGGGAGCTGTGATAGGCTAGTAGTTTGGATGTCATACTCTCAATACGCGACTTTGTGTTCAAAGCCTACCACAAACCTTTGACTTTACAAAGTTACATGCGTTATATAAATGGAAAATTAAATGTCACTCCCTATATCTCTGAAGAAAACAATTGTGATGAAACCTTACTTATATGTAGTATGTAGATAATGTTCTCTGAAATGGTGAACTAATACAACCATTTCATATCAAGAAGACCCGTGTTTAGCAGAGGGATAGTAAAAGAGTTGAAATGAATCATCAACAAATTAATAACTGAATGTACCTTTCATTTTGTATGAACGATGCCCTCACATTGGGAGACAGCGTTCAATCATGGCACTATACAAGTGCATAATGGACCACCCATACGTACGTGAAACTGAAATTATTACAGGCATTAGTGCTTCACTATAAATGGAAATCGCAAATTTGATCCTCTCGTTCGTTGCGAAATCCGAAGGTACAAGCGCGGAATTTCATGCAAATTCCATCATGGATTTCATATCGAGCAAGTCCAACTCTGACCGCGGCTAGCGACGGGCGAAACTGCGAGCTACCGGGAGAATGGCCAGCCTTCATAGCCTAGGAGGGTTGCCAATTTAAAAAAAATATGTTTAACATCTTTAAACTTTTCGTACACTTTTTTTAAAGTGAAAACTACTATAGGCGCATTGAGCAATAAGAGGTAAAGTTATGAGTTCGCGACATGCGACATGCAGGATGATTCCGCAATTAAGGATTTCATTTGATTTAATTCTATTCACAGAAATTACAGTGTTCTGATCAATAATTATAACATTTATAATAATAGTTAATAATAACAGTAAATTGCTATAATAATGTTAATTATAAATAAAAAAATATAGCAATAATAATAAGTGTTATAATATAATTACTATCAACATTTGGCGGGAATTAAAATATCGGCTGGTATTCGTGTATTTTTAAAATTCCCGCCAAATGTTGATAGTAATTTTATTATTCGCCAACCCTAATTACAATGTATGCTCCGTGTTCCCACTACCAACACATACTCGTATTAACACTAATACGCGAATCTATTAGGTCTACCAGAGTTCGGAGCTTTCTCTGTGGATTTGTTGAATTTAATTTTACGTTGTGCTTTTATCATAAGAATGAACGAATAAAATACACAATTATAAATAACATTTATAAATAAACATTATAAATGAAATACATACATATCTCAAAGCCGCTTTAAATACCGTACCATCTTTCATCACCACCATCGATGATTCTTTAGTTACGTAATTAAAAATGATACAAAATAGCTTGAATCCTTATCAGAGTTAAAGATATCGCTATTTCAATTTCAACGAAGTCAAGTTGCTTTCGATGATAGAAGTTGAGACATTAACGTATTTTAAAGAAATTATAAACAGTTTTAATATGAATGTCACGAAGTCCACAATATTATTGTCACATTCAAAACAACGGTGACATAAGACAAACTTTTCGTAGCCACTTTCGCCTGATCTTAAACTGGCTGTCGTAAGAATACATCATCCGGCATGACCGGCTAAATTTGAATTAATTTACAAGCTTTTTTTTGTATAAGACTAGTAGACCTAAGATTATCGCAAACGAACATCATGACACGGGATTTATTTAATTACTTATTTACTTTTAATGTATTTACCTTATTCAATACAATTCAATTCATATATACAAATAAGATAAGATTGAATAAAGTTTGCTTATAATTACTTTATGCATTACGCTGAGGTTTAGGCCCTTTTCACACGTTCACTGCACGCTCTACATGCTAACAAATTTAAATTTTGTTAGCGTTTATTAAAGTTTCTTTATGCAATGTGTTAATTATACGGGTGCCTTCACATTTTCACTGCCGGCCTTCCAAGTTTTTAAATATTCCCAAAAGCCATTTAATAATTGCGCTGAAGTGAAAAAAGGAAGATTATATTTCGTTTTTTTTATATGAAATAACTGTACACTTTTTTATTACAAGCTTTTTAGTAAATTGGTATGTATAGGTCCGGGCGGGAACCTTGCGACTGAATTTAAGACCAGTTATCTTTAATCGATTCAGCTGAAATTTTGTATACACGTTTGGTATTTGGTAGGACATCATTCTAATTCTAATATGGCGGATCATGCAAGATGGCGGACTTGTTATTTTTTCTACAGTACTAGTTTTTTTAACATACAGTACAAGTTTTTTTAATATTATTTTATCAACTTGTGTTTCTTATGGAAAGACTTTATTTATAATTTATTGTTGATGTATTTCAATAGCAAATACCAAATCTCTTCAATCAATATCAATTTTAAAGGTAGGTCGCCGCCGCAACTAAGTATACCAACATTATCATTGTGTGAAGAAGTACAAAAAAGTACATTATGTTAGCTCATTTTCGTACTAATAAATTGTTTAAGGAAATTAATTTAAAATCAGCGAATATTATGAGTTAAATTACGGTCACGGCAAGATATTTGCGATTCGAATTGTTAATGAAAATTACGTTCAATATAACTTCAATATGTATTTTAACGTATAAATACTGAAAATTGTTTTGAACAAGCGGCGAATGTTCAACAAGAACTTTTCAAAATCCGTACAAGTCTCGGGGCTTATTAATTCTTTACCAAAAACGACACGTGTACATCCCCGTCTACATATTTAATCAACCCCTCAACATTCGGCTAAGGAAATATTTAAAACCCCCGAGATAAAACTCGAACAAGTTGGGAATTTCAAAATTCAAATGAGAAGTTCCGACCCTCAAAAGTTTTGGCCCGACTGGTAAACACGGTACGGTAGGCCACAAGAATTTTTCAACGAATCAACGTATTAATTAACTCTTAATGTTAATAATCCATTAATTAAGCTTTTTGTAACAAACCAACGAAAATTTTTAGTCATTGTTGACATTCTAAACAAATACATAGACAGTAGAATATTTTTGGTTGACTTTTGGCTTAGACGTCTAAAAGTTCTAGAGAGTCTAGAGACTGCTTAACAACCGGCACGATTGTTTTAATAACCATAATTTGTTTATTCAGTTTAAATGTGAGTTACGTTTGTTGCCGTCCGTACGGGACTACCTCAACTCGCCGCGGGGCAATCGCCTCGGATGTAAACATCTGAAGATATCTATGTTTTCTCATCACGTGGAGTTGGCCAGTTATTATAAGCTTGAGTTACTTTAACATCATGGTTTGCATTCCATTCCATTCGAAATTAATTCCGACGGAGTCGAAGTTATTGCAAGTTTGGATATGCTGATATTATGCATGCATCAAGGAAGGTATACCCGTGTTCGCGGTCTTGAATGAGTTAGTTCTCACTTTTGCTTCGAGATGTCTGGGTCGGGGTTTGGTTTGCATTCGATAGCAGATTTCGAAAATCGTGTTTACGTTCGCAAAGTAAAAAGTTTTTACTGTAAATGAACTTCAATGTTTTAGTCCATTATCGACTGCATTGTGTCTCAAAATAGATGGTTTATTAATAACTCTGTTTATTTGTGGCGATAATTTCAATTAAGTAACCACTAACAAGATTCTGCTGAGTCGGAAGTCGTTTGTTCGATTCAATTGCACGATTAACACTTGTGTGATAAGCAAGAGTGTTTATTTTGTGTTTGGGTATCATATGTTCGAATTTTACATAACGTGTGTGTTTTTAGAAATATATGTAGATATCCTTCAGCGGTTTTCTCACTCAATCTTTGTTTGAGATCAAATAACCGTGTGTGAAGATCTCCCATATTATTACTATTAGCACGGGAAACATTACATAACGTAAATATGTTAAATAGAACAAATGAAAGTTCACACTGCAACACACACGACAGCTGGCTTTACAATGAATTGTTTCATTTCACTGTGTAAATATTGTTACCCGCTGCTCCTGAGCGCACTAAACACTTAGTAAACCCGTTTGTATGTTGCATGTGTTAATTCGTGTATGATATATAAATTGCATTGTCCCGTTGTGGCCCAATAAATTGTATAATACAGTGATTCAGACGGTAAAGTCAAACTAAATAAATTGGGCGTTGCTATTTAAACAAATGTATGCTCACCTTTGATGTAGGTACTCGTTCATAGCGGGCGGTCGCGAACCGAACAAAAATAATTTCCGTTTATCCTTCCAAGTCTTTCATGTTTAATATATTTTTACGTATGGGTTTTGACTGAGTGCCGTATAGAGGATTCCTTTTTACGAATCTTCGTGCGAAAGGGAATGAATTGAGTAGTCGCTATATAATATTTATGTGCTTAATATGAAAATATTCTGTTCAAGTCCTATTTCGGGGTCTTAATAATCGTTTTTCTTTTGATCGATCAAGATTCACACATACATGACAATTGTAAAGGAATTTAAAAACGAATGTGTCTGTCCTTTCACATAAAGATATAGTCAATATTTGTATACGTGTAGTATTGAAATGCCACCGCCATTGAAATAATAATATAGAAATGGCAACTGGGTATGCAGTAACTAAAACTAATACAAAAATATAAGACATTGGCGACAGTTTTATTTATTTTTAAGTCATGGAGACATAAGACATCTGTATATACAGTGCAAAGGTACTTAATTTTTGAAATGAATTCTTAAATCATACCTTAATGGATTGGATTTAATCATATGTAATGAAATAAAAGTGTACTTACTCATTTTTGTGCTTTGAAATGGATGGACCTTTTATGCAATATCTTACTTAAGCAATAAGATTGATTACACACTGTCCTGTAATCGAGCGTTACGTGACGCTATCTGCAGTCTGTGTGTTACACTATTTTGGCCATAATATAACCTACATTGCATAGATAACGGTACGTGCTGTAACTCGTGTAACTATAAATTATACGTTAACGTCATTTGTTACGATATTACTGTCGCATCGGTCTATCGACTCCGATGTAAAGTCTAGTACACATCAAGCCAATAAAATATTTTGTTTTCCTTATTATACACAGTAGGGCGCATTTATATTAATTGTAATTTGAGATTCGTGTGAATCCGTGTTTTAACTGCACATTGGATACAAATGTATGCAAGAATGGTTTACTCATGGTGAAGTGTAACTGTCCAGTGTGTCTGCGGAATTATTTATTTGTTGGTTTTATTTTAAGTAGTTGGAGAATTAAATAGAATAATTTCATTGACACGAGCTACAATTTACACTCATTTCTCGCTAGTAGCAAGCAATGTCAGTCATAATGAGTTATTTTTGCTTATTGGGAGTGAGATTACGATGAAAATAGATTTTTGCATTAAAACACCAACTGTTCAAATTACATTAAACGTAACATTGGCTTGAATATTAAAGGAAAAAGCCACATGAATATTAAAGGCAGTTGTGCTGATTCTACGTTGAATCTTACTCAACGTCTACTCACTACGTCAAAGACATGGCTTATTGTGGAATAAATATAAGTGTAAGTATTATCAGTAACGGGATCGATGTACACTTGCCTTTACCATGAACCATCGCGTGTATAACGTGAAACAATTACCAGCACGTCGTTACGACACCGTGACAAAAACAAACAAAAACGCCATTGTTTCTCTATATATATTTTTCAATCTGTACTTTCTGTTGTTATTGTGTAGTTTTCGTTTATGAAAAATTTATGAAACTTTCATAACTTGTAATATAAGTAAAGTTAAGACTTTAATAATATTAAATATTATGTAATATTATTTATGATAGTATACTATTCTGATACTGGCTGCAATACATTAATATTCCACTGCTGACACTTCCGAATGTCGCCCGTTTCTGCTACGTAACTCTACTGCGGATCCAGTGAGCTGTGTGATCGCACCTTAAGGCAGCCATTTACATAACTCACGCGTTTTATAAATGGTGTTTGTATTTAAATATTTCTCGTATAAAACTGCGAACGCCTTCCGAAACTGCCTTTCCCTTTCTTTTAGAGCACCCTTTATGATACGGCTTACACTTTCGCTTCTACTACATACACATATATTATGTAAATATATTGAACATTTTTAGTACATCTATTTATGTATATGGATTTTACTGAGATATCTGTATCCTAAACGACTTGTAGTAAAATTTATAACATCTTCGGACAACTTCACACACGGCTATATGATCCTAAATCAAGTAGAGTTGAAATTAAAGTAAATGAAGTCAAACTGAAATCTCAGCAATAGTATAACATTCGACAAGGATTGAAATTTTGTTTTTTTATTAATACCACGCGCTCATGCCTAGCATTGGATCTTAAAAATAGTTGCAATAAAGAATCAGCTTTGCTCAAATGATTTTTTATATTACTAGTTACATAATAAAACTATTTACAACTATATACATAATTACTGATAAATTTACGGTAACTCAAATAATAGGATTATACGGGGAACATAATTCAAGTTTCAATTGAAGATTCGAAATTGGCATGCTTAATACTGGCAATTGAAAGGGGCTCACTGTTTGACCCGTGCCGACCTTAATTCACCAAGTTCGCAAGAGATTTGGCACCGAGACTTTATGATGATATGAGGCAGATGCGGAACTTTTAATAGAGAATTACCTTAGTAATTTCACTAGTTGTTTCATTTTAGACATACATACATATGTATCTAAAACCAGAGCATGTAAAAACGAATGGACTGGTTTTAAGGAAATTTGGTATGGTGAAAAATTATCGTTGGAGTCAGGATATATAGCGAATAGTTTTTATGCAAATTCTTTTGATCCCGCTAACCTGACCAAAACCTCAAGTGACAGTGTACTTAAATATAATAAATGATTCAATATAGTTACCTGACGAGTATGATATACGATTTCAAGGGTCACTTGTAATGTGCAACGTGGCCATCTAAACCAGGAACAGGTTCCAGAAACGCTATTCGTGTTAATGTTTCTTCTGTTTGAATTGTAACTCTAAAGCGTCATACGAATGTAGACAGTAAGCTGTTTCTTAGTATACTTCAACGCAATTATCTCCTACACCCCACTAGCCTTAATTCGTGAAAGTTCTGGCAAAGAGATTTGGCAAGGAACTTTACGAGTATGATGATACGAGACAGATGTTTGAAAGTTTAACGGAATGGGACTTTCCGTACTTATATTAACTAGAAATATATCTTCCCCACTCCCAACAAAGTTCAAGAGAAGTTTTTTGCCAGTCCACATGACGTGAGACCATTTTATGAAATCTTATATTTATTGGTTAAACACGATTTAGCGTGTAATGTAAATTGATACATGTAAATTGCGATATGAAATATTTAACAATTTTTTATATGTAGGTATACATTAGAATTTTTTTTGCCAATAAAAGCCCAAGTAGTTTATGCTGTTTATGCCTCATTACCACAAATGTGGTAATTTATCCTTTGCGTTATCAACAATGCAACCATACGTACTAAAAGAAGGATCGTTACAGTCGAATCCTTTCCACCCTGCATATGTACTCTTAATTAGTAGACGGCCCCACGTAACGGTTAAGCGCTCAGTACTGCAGTCCGGTCTAGATTAGATCTTTCCAATTAGGCTGCTAGAATGCTGAATGTTTTTCTTTCTTTTCTTCCCTCTTATTTACCACTTGGGACGTGCTGTTTGAATTCAGCGCATTATTTACGGGCCGTGTTTTAACGACCTTTTAACTCGAAGTTACGCGGTACGTTTGTAGAGAAAGAGGAAATTGTAACATAAAATTCAAATGGACGGCTCCGGCTTTAAGTGTGACGTTGAATTATTTGTAATACATGAACACATGTAGCGCAATCATTCGAATTTAATACGTTTTTACTGTTTCACCTTTGGGCCCGTGTTTGATCTATTAATATATTTAAGAGTACATAGGTACATACTATGCAGCTTTAGAGTTTTCCTTAACGTTCTCTCAAGTGTACGAACTATGAATTGACCAGTGTCGTATCCCTACTATATGTATATATATCTGTAATTTCATAGTCGTTATGATTATTTTGGTGCCACATTAAATATCTACTTAATGAAGAAAATCGTTGAAACGGTAAAGAAATTTAAAAAGTCGTCTTGTAATTTCGAATATTTTTATCGTTCATGATGTTAATCTCGTTTTCGAAAATAAAAAGCGTAACTAAGGCTGGCGTTGGTCTGTTGATAAGTACACGCGGATGACCAAAGGAGACGTTATATAGCTTAGTGCTGCAATTCGGTCTAGATAAGATAGGGTCTCTAGGCGGCTACTACGCTAGGCGATTTCTTTTTATCTTATTCTCAGCTGTGTTTCTGTTTCAATTTAAATAGAACGCGTTTCGGGTGAAATGCCTTGAACAGATTTTAAGTTAAAAAAATACCCAATGAAAAAAAACAGTTGCAACCTTGATTGCAAAATCTTTTACGTCCCATTGCTTCACTGGTATTCCCGTATTCTATTGACAAATTTGTGAAGACGCAAGTTGTGGCCATTCCGTGCGTACCATGAATTTAAGGTTCCGGACGAGGTTACAATATTTAAACAAAAACTGAAATATTTATATTACTATTGTTTATGTAATGCTCCATATAAAGACGAGTTTACGTTTGGAAGCCCTAATATTTGTGCCACAGAGACATTTACATGACAATGACAATTTCCAATTGTACGTGATCGAAGATTACAATCATTATTGGTCAATTAAAAAATATAATGGAACTATGTTAATACATCTCTTCTCTTACATATAAAAAAATCCCGTGTCACGATGTTCGTTTCCGATAATCTTCGAAACCACTGAACCGATTTCAATGAAATTTTGTAGATTGTTTAGTCCAACTTAAAAGATAGGAAATTTATCATCAATGATATTTGATGATCAATTGATAATGTCATTTTTTATTGCTAAATCAATGTTTTCTTATAAGACAACATATATAGTCGGACAAACATCAGGGTACGGGATTTTGACATATTTGACATATGATTTAACATAATGTAACCACGGCAACGCATGGTCAGGTCCACTAGTATTAAAAATAGAATAGTATTATGAACAGGTGAATTTATGTAGCTATACATTTGGGGATTTAAAAATGTTAGGTCCTATTCAGGCTGGACGTGTTCGCTTAATTAGTAGATACGGACGGCCACGGAACGGTTAAATACGACTTTACTACTGCAGTCCGGTCTAGATTAGATCGTTCCAATTAGGCAGCTAGAACGCTAAATCTATTTATACTTTTTTCTTTCGCTTCATTTCTACACGGAAACGTGTTGTTTGAAATTACTGCCTTATTTTATGAGTTGATTCTTAACGAATACTCAATTTGATTTACTGTGCACGTGTTATTTGTGTTATATCCGTTATTACGTTGGGTTCCTTTAGTTATTCTAATGGGTTAATAAATTTTCGCCACGATAAGGTATTAAACGTTTATTTTTGGATAAGCTGTGAACTTTACACAACTGGACATACCTATTCAATTTTATTGTAACAGCAAAATATTATTAAATACTAACAACCATAACTCAAACGTAAAATTAAATGAGATTTAACTGAGTTCAAAGAAAGAGTTCATCAATCCGATTCTCAATTATCTTCAGTTATATCTCAATATATATATCTCAATTATTTTTGAGATTGAGTTCTTTATAGAGACTCAACAATCATTCAACTTCGAAGAGGAAAGCCACTGATGGGGTTTTATTGGGCAAAAATCCCATCTAATCCGGTGCCTCTCACAAGGCGCATATGTCTAGAAAATCCATCGATAAATTTTAAAGGTTTCTCCTCCATCGTCAAAAATGCATCCACTAAGGCTGCATTTTTTATATTCCACCTTTAGGGGAGTTATGTAGGGATTTTGGTGGAAATTTTAAAGCAAGCGCTACGAAAATTGCCCAGTTATTAATTTATTGCTCTTGTAATTGAATAACGATTCTGTTATATGCCGCTTCGTTGACAACCCGTAGTTATAAAAAAATATATAGCGGTGAATGAAAATTCTCCATATCCCGTAACCGTGTTAGCGTCAGCGACGCAATCTGTAGCGAAGTGGGGAATATTAAATTTGTCCCGTTAGAGCGGACCCTTTTGAAGCAGTCGATGGGTTAAAATGAATTAGCTCCCGTACGTATCAAAGGGATGTTCACATAAATTTTGCTATTGCTACGCGGATCGGTTATGTGGGTGTTGTTTTCATTTAATGTTAATAGCATTCTCAAATTTTAGTATCGTGCAACTTATGCTGTCCATACTAATTTCTACATTACATAAAACTATCAAAACTACACATCCTACTTTTCGGAGAGTGTAGAGTGCGGGAACCGATCTTCTTTGAAGATTAAGTACCTGCATGAAACTTCCACAATCGGCGCTACTTAACTAAACAGATGATTAGTGAGTTGCTAAACAATTACAATTAGGAAATGAAATGTCATTCGATTTTATTTAAAACAACATTTATGTAAGGTATAAAATTTGCTAAATAGTCATACCCGAACTGATATTTGCCTTCATTTACAATGAAAAGGTATAAGAAAAAAGAGACAAAAATTCTTTGTCTACTAAACATCTCAAAAAGACATGGTCAGACTTCCCACACCTATAGAAAGTTTCTTAGTATTTCAGGAACTTTTCGGTCAGAAATAAGCATAAACCGTGACTAATTTGAGTTGCGTGTTATTAGCACCCCGGTTTCTCGGAATAGACATCTTAGATCTACATGACTAGGCCTTATGCTTTATGTTATAGATTCAACTGCACTGCAAGGTGAAATATACGAGTATGAATATATTTGGATCCTTTCATTTAAGGTTTATTGCTTTTTATCTTTATTAGCTAATTCCGTAATGTGAAAGGGTGAGTTACTTTTAATGCTATGTAACCTACTAAAGTTTATTTATGTGTGGCTTCACATCCAATCAAAGGGTGTTAGATCTATTCGTCGGCTGGCTAAGCGGATTGATTTGACTCAACTCGACTGACCTCGTGGTCGAGTGGTTAGAGACCCTGACTGCAAAACCGGAGGTCGTGGGTTCGATTTCCACCCAGAACAAACATTTGTGTGATGAGCACATTTCTTTGCTCTGTGTCTGGGCGTAATAAAAATATCTACATACATAAGTACGATATCGTATGTATATTATGTATGTTTATCAGCTGTCCGGTTACCAGAACACAGGCATTAAATTGTCTAATTTGGGATCAGACAGCCGTGTATGGAATTGTCCCCAGTTATTTATTTATTTAATATTTATTTGACAGCTTAGTACTTAGGACTTAGGGTACCTACAAGCTTACGTAATCTATTTAGTTGTATGAAAATATTCTAATATATTTAGGCGTTTAAGTGGAACGTTAAAAGCATTGATGAATACGATAATTGATATCAATATAAATGCCTATTACTGTAACTAGACAGTTAATAAACAACATGTACTTATGTACATAATATAAAATACTCATGTGGATTTGTGATATTCAGTAATAGATATTCAGTATTTGATATTCAGTAATTCAGTAATAGTGAATTCAGTAGAACAGACAAATATGGCCATCACCCAAATGTTGGGATAGAAATCGAACCACGATTCCGGTTTAGTTGTCAGTTTCTCTAACCATTACACCGAGAAATTATTATTTTGATGAGATTCATTGTTAAACTAAATACATTATGTTACGTATTAACAAGAACGTATGGAAACCGAACAAGTTGTGATACGATTACGCACCATTTGATTTTATACAATTTTTTACCTTTTATATGCATACGAGTTCTCTGTAGTTTATTTTTACTACATGCTTTTATTGTTCTGCTCCTGAGCTCGGCTCTGCTCTAATAATAAGACGGTTTTAGATTAGTCTACAACGCTAGCCATTTACGGTTTAGGAAACACGTCGAAAAATATTACATACTTTATAACATTCTTATGGTGTGAAGGTTTCCTCGTGATATTCTCCTTTAACGTTACAGCAAGTGATATTTGAGTTTTATAAATGAATTAATATATAAATGAATCACCTAAATGGTTGTACGCGCATAACTTCTAAACAAGTGCACCAGATTGGATAAAACTTTATTTGATGGGTTCGTTATTGCTACGAGAAGGTTTGTATGAAAAATATATAAAAAAATAATAGCGAATATTAAAAAATGATAAAGGGCAGAACAAAGTCTGCTGGCACAGCTGGTAACTTATAAAACAAAAGAAACTTTGTTAAATAAAATATTTGTGATTTGAACGTGGACCCACGGATTGCAGACTGAAATCCACTATGTTGCTACCACTTATATCACTCTAAGGTTTATTCGATGTAAAGCCGGTGAGGATTAAAACGAACTGCGTGCTATTACGAATGCAATCTGCGGGGCGTTGGATCCCTTTCGATCGAAGATAAGAGGATTGTCTGCACCCTCTTACGACTTACTAACAGCTTGGTATTGAACTGTAACCAAATGCTGTAATATGCAGCGTACATTCGATTTAAGCGCTAAAAAAAGTTTTAAACAAGAAAATATACGCTATATTGTCAGATAATGTTCCTTTGTCAGACTGGACTGGAGTCCGTTGTGGAGTTTGGTCATAAAATCCCACAGTTAGAGAAGAGACAATCCAGCAGTGGAAGATGAAAAAGGACTGCCACTGATCTTTTTTTGTTTTTCTATACTGCATACATTGTATATTATATACAGTGATACTATTAAAGTATAATCGAGCGAAATATAATAATTCCCATAATCTCTCATTGCGTGTGAAACATGACGAAAACAAAATTTTCCGCAATCTTTGTATATGGAATTAGATGGACGGCATTGAACCGCCGCTAATCCGATAACGGCACAAACATTGAATGTTGCAGGCACTAGACTGCGCCGTGATATAACGATAAACGTTAGAAACGCCGCAAATGTGGGTACATAGAAAATTTAACTAAGCACTAATACCGTACTGAAAACATGTAAATAAGATTTCACAAAATTATAATACAAAAAGAATGAAATTACATTGAAACTGCCAATGTCTTTAATTTTCATTGGCAAATATGAAAAAAAAATTATAAAATCCCACTAAATGCATACGTGCTTATAAATTTGCTATGTAAAATTAAAATAGTCTGCTCAAATTAAAATTTAAACATTAAAATTGTCTGCTCAAATTAAAATTTAAACATTAATTTTGTCTGCTCAAATTTAAATTTCAAAATTAAAATTGTCTGCTCAAAGTGACACATCCATGCAACATCCCGCAATCCTCGTTGATAGAATTAGAGCGATGGCACTGAAGCGGCCATAATCCGATAACAGCACAAACATCGAACGCTGCAGGCTGCAGTTGCGCCGTGACATAACGACGTTACGGCGGACAGCCTTTAACGTGGACACGTAAATCGGAATATTATATACCGGGACATGTCTATGTAATACTAAAATATATGTACAACCTAAAAATAGGACTCTAAACTGTGAATATTTATAAATTTTAATTTAGTTCTATAATTTAATAATTTCCAAATACATTGGAGCATTTAAATCAAATACGTTTTAAGTTTCTTCAAAGATCACTTTTTCCAAAACGCTAGATATAATACAATATATAATTAAATGTAATATTTTTAATTAAATCTAATTAAATATTTGCAGTGGCTGTTTTCTGCCTACCCCGTTAGGGAGCTGGCGTGACGATATGTATGTATGTAATTAAACGTATATGCAGCTAATTGCCAAAAAACAGCACAGTAGGTAATTCATACTGCTATCAAGTATCGATTGCAAAAACTTTGTTTTATCAAAAATACAGGTATTTGCAGATTTATGTACATACGAGTATATTAGCGGATCTTCTTAAGCTATATCACCATGTAATACCTCAATAGGATTGGCAATGTTACAGATATAACATACATTATTCTTACAACTTTTCAGTACAAAGACAGAGCTAAATCCACATAAACTCCTGCATAATATGATTTCCTCACAATAAATATAACCTACATAGTTGCAGCGTGCGTTGAATCTAATTTAAAATTGACACCGACGGTCCCCGTGGAGTCTGGCACTAACACGGTATCAGATTCTGTTTTGATACCTAATCATTCCTCTTGTTTAGGAACTACATTTACACGGTTATTGCATAGCTTGGTAATATGCCTTATATCGAAACAGATATACATACATACATACATATGTACAGGCGCTTAAACTGTTATTTGGATTTTTATGTTTACTTGATATTTTTTATTTTGTAAAAAGAATATAATGTTGGTTGTCCAGTATTAATAAATATGCGATACATTTACTGTCTTGCGCAGACGTCTTATCTTGTAAAATTTATGTAACGTTTTTCGTATGAATAAAATTGTTCCAAAATTATATACGATTTTCGACTTCAGACAATGCTTCATAAAAACTATACCAAAATCAATAGAATCCACACTCAATCCATTAATTTTAGTATCATGATAAATTGAGATGTGTATGGTCACAGTCAACCTGTCACTTTACATAGTTTATGATTTGGGTAATAAAAATGAGTTCCTTTGGTTAGTCATGATTGATATACTTGACAAAGCCCAACAAGGCAATGTTTAATTTAGATGCTATGAGTGTAAAATCATCGATATCGATATTCTTTCTAAAAAAATTTTTGCCAGTTTCATTAATTAATGTTAGACATATCTCATATTATCTGTACAATGTGACAGAATCCCTGTTTATAATCCATTAAACTAATTACTTTAACGTGAAGTGTATTAACAGCATATTGAGTTTATTGTGTTTACAATACTCAAGACGTTAGTTTGTGTAACGATTTATAGAAATAGTTAAATTTGATTACTGAACATATTATTGTATGTATATATACTCGTACATTTCGAAATTTCTAGTTATTTAGTTTTATCATCATGTCTTATTATTTTCATCATTCTACTGTTGGAATTAAGTCTTCTTTCAAATGAGAAGGGTTCAGGCTATACTGAGCCACGCTGACCATGCGCAAATTGACAGACATTAACGTCAAAACATGCGTAGAAAAGTATGATGAACTGTAAATGAAGGTTTCGTCGCGATGTTATTGCTTGTGCTGTTGACAGTAGTGTAGGCATATGTGAGATACGATGTTCCGTTTTACCTGTTTATCTGTTTGACGAATAATTAATTATCGTGTTATTCCATTGTAATGAACGTTTAAAAATGAGTCGCAGCGCTCAAGTGAAATGGGTAACAAATGTAGAGCACATCAAACTTCCACGTAGAGCGCGCGTCTCCGTTTCCCGCCCCGGGAGGTACATTTAATGCTTGGAATGTGTATTGTTTGCTAATTTGTTTTGTTAATTCGATAATCCAAAGGCGACCCTTAATTAAAATTTAACAGCGTCCTCGTAAATAGG
Source organism: Aspitha aspitha aspitha (assembly GCA_018246895.1). Taxonomy (NCBI): domain Eukaryota; kingdom Metazoa; phylum Arthropoda; class Insecta; order Lepidoptera; family Hesperiidae; genus Aspitha; species Aspitha aspitha. The sequence continues at coordinate 19,796 of DWGJ01001142.1, forward strand.
TAGTGAGCGGCAGAAATAGGTGGCACCGTGACGCTAATGTTTTCGTAAGATCGTTAATGTGTTGTAAGGTTTATAACAACTTTATTTTCGATACAAAGGAAAACTTTTTCGTTTGGATACGTTATATAGTTACATACACCTAACAGATATAGTGCACAATCTCGTAAAAATAGAAAACAATGTACATTATATCATAAATAATAAAAACATATCTTTTCAAATCATTTCATGACCAAAACACTACAGTTCAACTTAGGTAAATTCTTTAAAACAATATAATTTTTCACCTTTTTCGCACCCTAATATTATTCACTCGACTTTCGCAAAGCCTCTCCCCATTATGGCGAAAAGATGTTGGCCAAACATAAATATTGTTCCGTACGCGAAACAAACGAATCTACTTGGCGTGTCATTTTTCAGGGAACCACCGACGATTTATTTTGCAAGGGGAGGTTAGAACATAACCCTTTTAGTAATTGTATCGGGAGAAACGCGATGCAGCCTCGGCTTCTGACCTCTTGTATGAATAAAGGAAAACGGATGAAATTAATACATTTTGTTTAGGGAGGAAATAGGTGATAATTTGATTTTTCGCATTATAGTTATTGTCTTTCAAGGATACGGTTTCAGGCTGAGTATATAGCACGTACAAAACTAAGCGTACTTTTTGAAATCATACAATTTTTTTTATACTGTCGCGTATAAACTGAGTGAAGGCATAAAATACATTTACTCAACGTTACTGCTTTGCATTGATACTACTTCTCACTTAGGATACTATTCCCTAGTTAGGATACTACTCCTTACTTAGGCTACTACTTCCTACTTAGGATACCACTCCTTATTTAGGATACTACTCCCTAATTAGGATACTACTCCCTACTTAGGATACTACTTCCTACATAGGATACTTCTCACTTCTTGCACGTGGATACTACTCCATCGCCAAGCCAAGCTCAGCGGTCACTTCGCGTTGCTCGCAAAAAGCTCATTCCTTCATTCATTCATTACTGTCTCATTCCTCGCAGCCGCGGCGTTAGGAATGACACGCAACGTAATTAAACATAAAGCGCGGTAATAATTAATTCGTCTGGTCCCAGTTCAACTTTCTCGTAAGCTATGATAGCGTTATGACTAATGCGTTAATTACACGAGTGCGTTCGTCCTAGATGTTAATAAAACGGTTCCTATTAAGATGTTTAGGTTTTTCTTTGGTCATAAACATAATATGCACGAAGAGAGTGATCAATGGAGATAAAGCACGTCCGGTTTGTACGAAGTGAGATATTTGGCGCTCGGTGCTTTCTGTCTATCCCGTTAGGAACCTGGCATGATGGTTAATTAATAATAATGATAATAAACATAACAAATTTAATGTAGCCTGTGTTATTTATTGTATATTTGCAATTAAAGCCAACCTAATGTCAATGACATCTAAGTTTCTCATGACTAAGATGTAAAGAAAATTATAAGAACCACTCAAGCCTACAATAATCTACTGACTCTTGTTTAAAAAAGACCTACGCTATTTTTGCTGGGGAATATAACTGCTGTCAAGGCATTTCACTTGTTAGCTGTCCAAATAAGAAATGTGGAGACAAATTGAGTACATGCCTACCAAATTTAATATTTAACCTCCATGACATTTAAACTCCCACTTACAATAACGGTTTTAAAATCTATTTTTAAATCTAATATAATTACTATATAAAATGTATATTGCATTTACGTGTATCATTAGTATAGGCGTCGTCTTCGAAGTAAACCTGTTGATACATCAGAAGCCTTTATTTGTCAGTATTTTGAAAGGCGTTGAGTCAACTCACTCGTAGCGGGCACGGGATCCTTGTTATTTATCATTCAGGGTTCACATCGCACTTCTAATGTTGGCAAATGGCCAGACACGAGCCTTTCATCCCACACAGACATTATGTTACACATTAACCTTTGAAAAACCTCGTTACTCAGTTTTTTGTTCCATATATATTGTTAATCACCAAAACTTTTTATTTAATACTAGCTGTACTCTGCGCGCGTTGCTACGCCACCAACTAAAATAAATTCATTGGAATGACAGTGGCGCCATCTGTC
>DWGJ01001143.1:0-21877 GCA_018246895.1 Aspitha aspitha aspitha
GACTGCAAAACCGGAGGTCGTGGGTTCGATTCCCACCCAGGACAAACATTTGTGTGATGAACACATTTGTTTGTTCTATGGCTGGGCGTAATAAAAATATCTATATACATAAGTACTGTATTGTATGTATATAGGTATGTATGTTTATTAGCTGTCCCGTTACCATACCACTAGTTATAGGTACTTATGTTCTAAATACATTCTGCTCGTTATTGGTACTTTACATTTATGTTGTTGTAAGATTATCGCTATGTAAGTACCTACAATATATTATTTTTGCGCGAACTTATAATTGTAAATTTTCCTTATCCTATGGCGCTATATTATGATAACCAATGTTGGTAGCCGACCTCTTGTGTTATTTGATAGCGATTCAGTTATTTAATTTATCACTTATTTATTATTTCTGTACTTTACAGATAGGCAACAGCGATTAACTTATACAATTTATAAGTTAATCGCTCCCTGATCTCACATGTTACATACGAGCATTTTAAAATACTATGTAACGTAATCGTGATTCACGTCAGTAACTATGAAGTCACTGTGGGGAAAATATTTCAGAAATGTTCTATAACGTGTTAGTGTTTTGTCTGTGGTATTTGTAGTAGTTTGTAAACTGTTACATAGGTAAAATGTTATTAAAAATCAGATATTGTTCAGCCAGGAGTTTATTTTCTAACAAATTTATTTTAGTTACCTTGTGTTCAGTGTTAGTATTGTTTTTTTTACACGACAATTTTGATTCTAATCGTTTTTCTGGAGATGGAAATTTGATAAACAGTGTAAATGTTAGGTCGCGAGAAAATATTGTATTTATGTATTATAAAGAGCGGGAGGTGAGTGTTTTGTGACAAAATGCCAAAACTAAAGTAAACAAGAGTTTTTAATCTTTTGCTGTAAAAATATATCATCGCATATAATTTAAATGATTCATCGGAAATATGATTTTCTATAGCTAAATTTAAGAGAAATGAAATTTATCATGTTTTATTTATTTATTAAACTTGTAGAAATCTTTAGATTTCTCGGCACCTCCCTGAGGTTAATTGTGAAAATGTATTATAGCATAAAAGCTGGTTTTAGTGTTAAAATTATTTTGGGTTCAATAAAGCTAACCTAACTTAATAATAACTAATTTCCATGCTTAATTATTTACTGAAAGAAAATTAATGATTATGTAAGTCGTTTTGTGTTTTTATTAATAAAATCAAATTTCGCTATATCTTTACAATGGTATATTATAGGTAAATATAGAATACTTTCATCTGTTATTATTAATTTGTTCGAATTTGCAGTCGTGGTCAACCTCGAATTTGGGTACAATATTGTTTAAGAATGTTCCAAAAGAAACATTTTCAAATAACTATAAGGAGAACATGAGGTTTTTGATATTAATATGGAAACACTGGAGCTGGCTACAAGCTCGACATATTTACAGCTTCGGTGCAAATTCCGGGTCAGTCATTTCTATTTTCTTTTTTTAAATCGTAACAGCTTTGCCATTCTGGATTATTACTTCTGTGATAATTTATATGACATTTTCCTTCATTGCATTTTTTAAGCATCACACAATACGTGCCAGCTTGAAACTGTATAGTTGAATATAATAGAGTATTCATTTTCGTTTTCACATATTTCACAGAGCGAGCCATCCCTTAAGCCAATGCAGTGTCAAAAATTGTGTATTCACTGGAAACGACACTTTGCTGAATCTAGTAGATGCCGTAGTAATACATATCCAAAAGGGTCAATTTCCTAATCAAGAGAACAGAAAGCCGAATCAAACGTGGATATTTTTAAATGATGAATCGCCGTACAATGCTTTCTCATTGGCTCGGAATAGACCAAAGTTATCACAATTAGCGAACATGTTCAATTGGTCTATGACTTATAGGTAAAAATTAAATATATACCATATCTAAAACAAAATGTAATAATAGCAGGAGGTTTGTACATCGAATATATTCCTGATGCTTGAACATTTAAAAAGAAAATAAAAAAAAATATATTTATAACATAACTATAATTTCCAGTTTCAAAAAACAGGACTCCTTTTTTATTTTAAATTTACAACCACAATATACCATAATTCATTACACTATTGGTTCAAATAATTGTATAGCATCAAGAATGAATAAGGTATCTATAATTTTAATTATTGATAAGCCGAAATTCTAATTTTGTTCTAGAAGCGACGCAGATATTCCTGTGCCATACGGTCGTACTGTGCCCTTAGCTTATTCCGCAGTACAAAACGTACCAGGCAACGTGGCTACACGGATACCAAACTGGAGTAAGAAACGACGAGATGTCCTAGCGGGTATACTTATATCCAACTGTAAAGTTTCGTTTCGTATGAGATATCTCAACGAGCTAAAACAACACATAAAGATAGACGTGCATGGTAAATGCTCAGATAATAACACGAAAAGGTATAATATTGTTGTTAGCGTTCGTCTAGTTTTATGTTTTGGTTCATAACTAGACTAAGAATTGAATGATGATAAATATGACATCCATCTCTGCTCTCGTTTTTCTGCTTGTTTCTGCTATGAACTCAAAGGTTGTAAGGTAAACGCTTGTTAGCGATAAGGTTCCCATAAACATAACTCGTGACTTTAAACTCCCAACAATTGAATATTCGAAGTTTTGTCGAATTTAGTGTTCCTATTGCCAGTAGACGGCGAGGAATATTTAATTGCCTTTAGGAACGCCCTGTTTAAAAAGAAAAAGAGAGCCTAATTGCAAACTGAATTGATTTCTTTGATAATAACTTTATTCAAAAAGCAATTTTACTTGTTTATGACATTTCTTTTCTTTTTCAGCTGCCCCGGGCACTTCAGGTCTGATTGCGAATTGATTTCCGAGTACTTATTTTACTTGGTATTTGAAAACTCAATGTGTAAAGAATATCTGACTGAAAAGTCTTTTTATCACGCATATAGCAAGGGCGCTATACCTGTTATTATGGGACCGTCTATTGAGGATTGTAAAAAACTATTGCCTCCAAATTCGTTTTTACATGTTGAAGACTTTGACACTCCACTGGATCTAGGAAAAGAAATTATTCGAATAAGTGAGGATCATGAATTATTACTTTCTTACCATCAGTGGAGGAACTACTTTCAAGTTGTGAACGAGCATGGATACTTCGGATCGAAATCTTTTTATTTATGTCGAATTTGTGAAGCACTTAATTATAATGACAAGAAGGAAAAAGTTTTCACTGAAAATGATCTAAAAGAGTTTCTTGACCCACTAAAATCGTGTCGGCGTTGATAAAGCGTTCGAAATTCAATTTTTGTAAAAGCCTATTGACGTATCACGTTTGAAATCCAGACGCTCGAATTTGGAAACTGCGCTGTGAATCAATAGCGTATCACTGCTTCGAATTTATGATGTTTAAAAAATGTGAGCATTGTAGTTAATGAATAAGAATTGTGGAATGAAAGAAAGGCCAGGGCGGAAATTTTCTTTGTACAAACATTTAGCAGTCTGCAAATCATTTCGGAAAGTTTTGAAAGTTCTCAGGGGAATTCTTTGTGAAAAATATAAATTCACTGTTCATTGAGTAATAAATTTTGTCGCATTGTTATTCAGGACAGCGCCTCGTTGAAATATGATACAAGTTTATTTTTATAATATCAGTCGAGATGGTCGGTGGTAGAAACTAGAAACTAAAGCATTTTGTTTCATAAACTGTCGATATGTCAAAGGTATAGCCGTTACCACAACAATTACTATATTTAAATATAAGTATATTATAAAAGTAAGTAGTAAGGTTTTCGTCTTTTTCTTTTCCATAGAAAAATAAGAATGGTACTGAATCATTTATATCAATCTTTATCTATCTAATTTGAAATTATTTTAAAATGTACCATGGTTTAGCTGTAACAAACATTGGCTTGTAAATAATCTACGACGATAGTTGAGTTTAATTTACGTTAATGACAGCTCTGAAATATTTTGCTTCAGAATATTATAATAAGAAAAATATTAACGACGTAAATAGTGTTAATCTACGAGGAAGCGGCAGATTGCTTAGCTGTTGAGAAAACTTCTTTGCCATTTCATTCGTGCTAAGCTCCGTTAATTGTTTTAAGAAACACGTCAGCTCATAAAAGGCTTAAGAGCTTAGCTCAAGTTCAGCTACGAGCCCGTAAACGGTTTTAGCAGCGCGAATTTGGTACAGCGCCCTGTTATTTTGCAATAATAAGCGTTAAGTATTGAGATAACTGCTTATTCATAATATATATTTCATCTGCGTCTTCTTTAACATGAACAAATAAAAAATATGATAATTTTAAGTTACGATATAACGTTATATATTTGCAAAAGTCAAATGTTATGTGTAACAACTTAACCCATCAATAACAAAAAATTACAAGAGCGTCAAATTTCTATTCAAAAACCTCGGCGGCTCAAAAAATGTACTGACATTTAATGTACGATTTCTGTCCCCAACTTTATTCTAAATGAATTAGGTACGTCTACCCAACACACGTTACATTTGTTTGAAAATGAAACATCTTATGGAATAATTTAGAAAAGTTCTAGCAACATATAAAAAATTACAAGAGACAAGAATACAACAGATTTACACAAGCAACTGTATTTCCCATTATATCTAAATAATACTTTTAATTTTTGATCGTAGGCTTCGTAGGTTCGTAGGTATCATAGTTCCTCGTGCACGTCCGACAGTTCAACTAGATGGAATTTTAGGTTTGCAAAATTCAATTTAAAAATGCAAGGTATTTTGGAGCGCACTAAAATTGAGCATTCGAGAAAACAAAAACGTATTTAGGTATATAAAACAGTATGCTGGCTAGAATATTTAGTCTGGATTAGAGTAGTCTGTCGGGTAATCAGATTTGAAAAACGAATTCGTTCCGAATAACGAACATCTGAGGTCGAAGAGATGTAACAAGAAATTGGGAAACGTGATTTGATTGTACTGGAATTGAAGTTCCCTTATTTTTTGCCAACTGGTCGTCACGTTTTACACAGCGAGTATGTACGCATATCTATGTACATACACATATATCACGATTATTGTACCCGTTAGTATTACAACATCACACCAATATATGTTACGTTTTTTGTTATAAATTCATACTTGTTTCTATTTTATTTCGTAAGTCATTCTCATTTGTTTTCTTGAAATGCAATAAAAGCCTTATATTAAAAGCTAAAAATTAGAACCCATGGATAAACAAGGTCGTTAAATATCATAATATTTCATAATAGATAAGATTCGGATATATTTAATACACATCAAATTCTTAATTACAGAATTTGTATTCTTATGAAAATATAAGTCGTTTAAAATTCAACTTTCCTCTTCAGGTGTCAGGTTTTTATAATTGACCTTCCAAAACTAGTGTATTTTCAAAATTTCTTACTGGAACTTAGACTTTTTTTTTACTTTTACTTTTAACTTATTAGTATTTTGGGCGTTGTGTGACTTGCCAATGGGTACTTAATTTATAGTCTTACTTCTAACTTCATTCTAAGAAGAGAACCGTATCCAACAGGGTCAATATTTCAATGACTTATTGTTATTTTGTTGATTTTTTCCGCCGGTCCATCTATTGCTATTACCAATTGTTTCTACTTAACTAGAAACAGAATAAAAATATAAATCCAAACATATGAGACAAGCACGCAGCTATTCAATTCAACGCATAGAAGTGATTTTCGATGAGTGTTTAGAAATAACGTAATTTGTAGATAATGGAAGGCAGTATTGTGATAATGACTGTTGCGATTTTTTTTGGAAAATACATGGGTTTATAATCAGTAAAGTAATTGATCATTGATATACTTTATCAGCGTCAGTACATGAGGTTTTATCGCATTATAAAATATAATGGGTTGATACGATTCAATATTTGTAAAAGAAACCGGTTCATAGATCCATTTTATTGCTTTAATTGATTGACATGCTATTTACTACAACAAACGTATTATATATACACTTTAAGAAAAAATACATCAGTAACTTTTCCAGTAGATTTTTTGAAGCGAAATATTTGACATATTAAAATAATAAATATTTTTGAGCATTCAATGCAGATAAACGATATCTGCTCGTATTGATAACGAGGCCATGAACCAATTGTACAATTGGAATGTTCTATTGAAAAATTTATGCCTATAATTTTAAACGCTTAGTTTCGAATTAATTCTAATTCGTACACAATGTACAGTAAAACATTTTATTTATTCAGGATTTTATCATAATTAATTGGACAGGGAAAGAATTTTGTGTTACATATAGGTACGTACCTATGTACGTAGGTAGGTACTTACGTTTTAAGATAGTAGTAATTATAGATGGCACAAATTTTATAATACGGCAGGAATAAAATAGTATGAACGTCATCCCTGATAATAAATGTTAATATACGACCGCAATAAGGATTAGGACTGTACTTTAAATATTTATAGGTATTCGCCTACAATAATACGAAACGTGTAAGTAGGTAATACAAAATGTTTGTAAACTTTGTTTTCGTATTTTAACAATAGCAAGTAGATATTACCATCATTGTGAACAATGCCACCTTCTCAAACTTCGGGAAAAGTTTTGCTCGTGCGTATTAAATTTGTTGGAGCGATTTGCAAAATTGCTCTTACATATGAGTTTGGCGTTGCGGGATACCTGTCCAACTCCACTTGTATGAGGAAGAATGATGCTCGATACGTGAACTTCATAACGACGCAGTAGGTTTCTACTTATACCTACGTTTATTTATTACCTACTAATAATGATCATAGTTTATCTTTGATTAGATTGATCTGCGATAAGTTATCCAACTATCAAACGAAAAATTATGTGATGTGGATATAACATAGAATAACAATTAACAAATCGAAGGCTGTTCATACGACAAATACTTATATAAAAAAATGAATTATGATACAATCAGCACTAGGTACGCCTGCTTTTATGGGTTACTTATGTTTTAATTGTTATTATACCAACAATTAATAATGAATTGAGGTTCATCTTAATGATATAGATGTTAGGTGCGTATTATATAGATATATGTATATTTTATTATACCTAGTGTGAACTTTAGGTTACATTTAAATAATACTCGTGTTACTTGGCCCGAGAAATCATCAAGGATAACAACTAAATGGTTATATTATCTTTTAACACATAGTGGGTGATATTAAGTAAAGAATAGGCATAAAGTTTTAAAAGAAAACGGTCTACTGAGTCTATTTATAAGGACTTAATAAATTACAGTGACAGCAGATGGCGGTATCAGACACCTCGTGCGCCTCAATTGCCGGATGGCCGACGATCCCCACGTTAATATATTGCTGACCCGAACCCTTACTGTTTTCTGCTTTTTAATCCCTTGATCTATTACACATATGTACGTTAAGCAATTTTAGAAATTTTTAACAGTATGAACACAATTTTTACATGAATGTCTCTAAAACTTGACTTGTAAATCACTTTTTTTGACATAAATGTAAAGCCTAGTAATGAAGATGTTAATTTGAATGATGCATTTACACTATATTATTGTAATCCCTTCTTTTGTTATTATAAAAAATGTATTTTAATTTTAGACTCGAAAGCATTCCCAACTTATTTATATTCATAAATAACGAGTTTTTTTATATATAATAAGAATCAATTGCGGTTATCGACTTGTATGCAGTGGGGATGACGAATGTCTGTTAGTTGATTTGTTTTGTGACTTTCAAAGTCTTGGGTTCAGAAATTTCAGACAAAAATACTCACAGTTTGTTAGAAATCAGTGGCTCTTAACAGCAGGATGAAAAACGATTGGTCGTACCTGTTTAAAGTAATTGGAAAATGGCGAAGAAGGTAGTCTTTACTCAGACTTTTCAAACTTCTCGAATGTATTGCTTTATGCTTACTTTCGAAACCTTTCAAATAGGTTTTTAAAGAATTGAAAACCTCTATGAGCCCATAATCTGAATGAGGTAAATGTGGCTGCCTCACATTTGCACAATGGTCAAACGATTTGAGTGCAGTGAAGCGGTTAAAAGCTTGTGCTCAAGGAAACAAATCAGCTTAGTGTGAACGCTAAGTTTTATAGTAGGTCTGCTGGACTTTTACTTTGGCTGCTAAGACGAGACTCGATTCGTTCTCGTATCGTCTCGCAACTTCCACTTAAATCGGTTCTATGTTCTTTAAGAATTTTGAATTGAATCAACCTGCTTACAAATTAAGCTCTATAACGACATGTGTTTACATGGTGTGTTGATATTAGTAACCATAATAAGTATACCTATCTATTAGATTAGTTGTAGCTTAATGCAGATTTCTGGTTAATGTACGATGTCTAATACTAATGACCATTTAGACAACTCTGTAATTGAAATGTACCTACGCTATGAAATAATACCCACTTGCGGAGTTTACGTGTGAAAAACAATCCTTCATATTTCATAAGGTACATTGCAATTACTGTCAGTAGAACCTTAGGTAGAGTATTTATGTTAATTTAGACTTGTAATCTGCTAGTGCTAAATCCTGTACATCGTGCGTGGAGAGGGCGTTAGATAGCACTATTCTGGTTACATCTGCAATGCAAATGACGCATCAGCATTCCGCGCATACGGTTAAACCTTACCGCGAATTAGCGTTTCAATCGAAAAGAAATGATAATGATTAAGCTGGTTCTTCTTTTATTTCAGGCAACATTATCTCTTCATTTGCATTACCTGATTTTAATTTAATCCGTAAGACTGAGAAAGTAAGAAGAATATATGTATGTGAAATGCGAGAGCCGCCTTTTATCAAAATTAAAGGTAGGATGTTCAGTGACGCTTCGGCTCAATTATGCTCTAAATGAAATCATCATTAAAATTATTCCATGATTATGAACGATTAATGACTACGCTGTGAGACAAATGAGTGTTGTCTATCCGACAGTTATAGCTAGTGCCGTATATTTATTATAGCTAGTGCTGTGGCTCCGGCCAAAAGCACTCAGAGTAGGATTTTAACTTTCCGCTGTCCAGACGTTTTCCTAATTACCTCTTAGGTTCAAAGAGAACCAATAAAATAACTTAAATAAGTGTAATTTAACGTATATATTTAAGCGTAAAAATTCATATCGCTGTAATGTGAGAATTTATTTCAGGTTATTTCCTCAAAATACTACACTCGATTACATGTCGATTTAGTTTGAGTCCGGTCCACCACATCGTTATTTGCCGCCATATTAAAATTTGCTAAAATATTTGTCACAGTGATTAATGAAATCTGTATTATAAAATACAGATTTCATAATTACGACAATTTTTTTTTAATAATTACGACAATTTTTTTTTAATGTTTCCATCATTCAATATTTTCATTTAACTCCTTCACATTTTATCATTTTGTGCTTTCAAGTGAAATGCTCCGCGGATTTTTTTAGATTTTCATTGGCGGTTTCGTGTAATTAAAGTCCTGTTAGAAAACCAAATTTGGGAACTACGGCAGCTAAATTTTGAATTCCCATTCCAATTGCTGAATAAGTGTGTCCAGATCACCAGTAGAGGTAAATTTTTAACAGTTAAATGATCTTTATTGTAACCGTTTGTAATTTTTTTTATGGAATTCTGTTGCTGAAAATAATTATCTTGTGCATAATGTAATACCTTCCGTGTGAGGTATAGTTAAAACATGTTTCTCAGATCTAGTAGGTACTATTTTCTTTCTGAGAACCGTAAAAACTATTTTCATTTCATTTTTTATACCTATATTTTCATTTTATATTCTGTATGTAATGTACCTACTTACATCGTCTACATTAGACTTGTATTTCGTATTAATGTTGTAATATAGAAAATGAAGTAGACCACAATGAATGTTAAGTACCTACCTACCGAAGTGCATTAACATACTGCGCTTGTAGGAAACGAATCTACCCGGAAATAAGTACCCAATAGCTTGCCAGCCGGTAGTTGGAAGATATAAAAAGTATGTAACTAATCCACGAATTTGACTGTGTACTTTATTTAAAGTAGATTGATCAAAGAACTTTTTGGATCTTTCCTATCCAATATGATGTCTAACTTGAATCAAATTTTACAAACTGGAGTGTTTTTATAGCACCTCCTCATAGAGGAGTCTATAGTCTATGATTATGTTGGACATACTCGTAGACTATTTTACTTAGATATTTTTGTCTGTAAGTAGTACATTTACACGACATGGTATCGCCTTATAGGTATACTCTATTAAGATATATTAAAAGAAAGTTTCAACTTTTTTTAAATAACTTTCTGTTAATGCATTTGTAAATATGATACTTCACAATATAAAGTAATAAATAAAATTTGTATCTCGAACAGTAGATTTCTACTAATTATGTTATTAAAATTACACTCACAATAAAGGCGTTCGTTATTTTCTAAAACAGCGCCAAACGGCGAATTCTGTTTCCAGCGAGTTTTATGAAATTAAAACTCGGCATTTGCAAATTTCAGGCTTATGCAAGAGAATACAAATTCGTAAGGGAATTAATTAAATTGCTTCGCTTGCGATAAGTTTCTACATCCCCTTGCGCATCACGGAAATTACTCTATCTACTTTTAGTTCTATAGGTACTTTATTGATAAGTAGATAGTTATCTATGGTTTAATTATGTTGTAGATAGTGGTTACATGTTAGGTGGCGGAAAATCATCAGTGCCGACTGTTTAAATAAAAGTAAGTCGTTAAAAATATTACGACTACAATTAAGACTCTCTGCAAGGGTACGGGAATCCTAATACCTACGTATTTCTAAATATGCTATAAACATCTAAATCATCTAAAAGTAAAAAAAAAGTGTATTGCTTTTAATACAATAATTTAATTAATGCTCTAATTGTTTTTCTTTTAAACCTAAAGCACGTAAACGTGTGTCGTAAACGGACACGACACTCAGTGAACCCGTTTACTGCAGTGATACGTTATTCCAATTTACTTCAGTCGCTCTTTCAATCAGCGCAGCTTTGAAGTTAGTGGCAGAGGCGCAGCGCACAGCCGCACGGTTCTCTTTGAAGCCATTCGAAGCGAAGCGTTACTGATGACTAATTTTACGTCTCAACGAACCCCTGCATGCTTGTGTATAGAGGAAACACTAGTCGAGAAAATTGTAAGATTCCAATCAAGTTATGTTTACGACGATGCCTTAGAATTTATTGAAACTTAATAAATGAATCTCTCACGAATACGTTATATAAAGAATCCTACTTTTTTTAGTTGTACAGTAGCACAGTAGGTGTAACTATGTAGCCGTTCCTTTATTATTTCACTAAATCGTTGAAATTGTAGTTGAATGTCTTTTTTTTTAATAAAGCTGATAACCTGCTGCTCATACCAGTCCATTGATGTAGTGTCTAGTCTCAAATAAAAATGAAAACAGCGTTAGGCGAAAAATGTTATTTTAAATATTCTAGAAGTAAGCTACAAGTTAAACTAAGTATATTTTATTTAAACTTTTTAATTAAATTTTAAATGCCTAAACAATTTTAAATTTTGAATGAAGGCTAGCACTAAATAGGTATAAGAGTGGCTTAATAATGAGCATCGACGATTGTCAGAGAAATTTAATTAACCTTCTTTTAAATCATACTTTCAATCTGCGTCAGTTTCCAAGCCTCGTTATAATTCATAACACTAATGCTACAAACAAATTTCCCTAAAAGAGGACTTCTACTGCAATCATAAAGTTAATCTTAATGTACGAGTCGATGTTTTTAATTAGACAACGAATTTTATTTGTAGCTTATTTGGTTGTTTATCTTTTCGATATCTTTACGTTTTTAACGAACGATTTTGAAAACGTTATTTTTTTAAATTTGCTGTAAATCATTGTCATCTTTAAGTACTTCCATTGAATCTGAAAGCATGGTAGTTACACCTTATATAAAACAGTCGTAACTTTGCAAAGTTAGAGGTGCGTGCCAGGATTTGATACGAGACCCTCGGAGCGGGAGCCCGGAATTGAAACCGCTTTTTTAAGCGTTTAGGTTATTAGAACGATAATACTTCAATATTTTCAATCATCGTCCAGTATCCTCTGCAAAACAACACCATGCCGTCAACGTCCATTAATCTCCGGAGCGGCTATCGGGTTGCACTCTCGAATCCATCAACTCGGCAAAGGCTCCATCCATCAACGGACATTCGAAGCGATAAGCAAATCTACACCCATCGCGGAAATCGAATACGTGTAAAAACACTCACATGTTAAATGAAAATCTTTTGTATTATTCACTAAATAGTCCGTTTTTATTCCTTTTTCTTTCATATACCTGCGATTCATACTTCGTATACTTTTAATTTCTTTCGGACAATCGAAGCGATAAGCAAAATTATACCCGATACAGAAATTGAATATCTGTAAAAACACTTACTCTCTACATGCTACTTCAAAACCTTTTAAGATGTACTTAAATACCTACTCATATATTTACGTTTAATTTTTGCCTTTTTTCAGAGCGTCATGCATGTCTTTTATTATAGTTCCATGTTATATTTTTATTAGTTTTTTATTTAGGCTAATAATTACCAGGTACTACGAAATTAGAAGGGGCAGTAAACGTTTGTCGTAATCGGCAGAAACCTTTAGTTTCTACGTAATTCTATGTTCAATCTATATGAAGTACCAGTATCATCGACTTTCAAAACTATTAGGTATCTATTTTCTCAATAGAATAGGTACTATATTTGTGTGAAATTCTAAACTCCAGTGAATTCATTATTTTTTGTGATGAAAAGTCGGTAAAACCACAGCATTACATGTAAAATATGTACATAACACTGGTTGGTGTCCAGGACTTTAATCGTGCGGAAATCGTCAGATATATGTAGATCTGTTACAATGTTTCATCATTGAAACAATAATTATTAGTTTGTAAAGCAGACCTATCGCGTGTGTGGAATGTCGGCACAGCATTTGCATTGCAGATACAGCAGGAATAGCGCTATCTAGCCTCTTCACCGCGCACCACGTACAAGATTTAGCACTAGCAGATTATGGAACTAAATTACATAACATGAACATGTCTGGAATTGCGCTTACATTTTAGTGTTTGGATAATGTTCATAACTTATTCTTTGCTATGAATATCATTGTCTTTAAATGCTTTACTAATTCAATTAATCTCAGAATAAATGGTACGAGGTGGAAATGTATGTAATCGTAGATATTGTTTCACTAAAATTTAAGTACTTTCACCATATTCATTATTTCTGAACACTCATACTGCATCACATTAGATCTTTAGGAGATCTATCAGCTTAAAGTTTGTTTAGTTAGAAAGCATGAACTTTGTAGAGCTCACGAACAAAACTAAGCCCGTAACAGAAGAAAATAAGTCTACTTATAAGAAAACACACCGAAACACTTATAGCACGTAACTTAACTGGCTCCGTTTTATAACCTTTCCCATAAGCCCTCTTGATAAGTAATTCCGTTAGTAGGAGGAAATGTCTTTATTTTCCCGTGCAAACCAACCAACCCTTTGTGGCTACTTACAGGAAAGTTTCCGAACTAACACCTGCCCACCACTCAGCGGCCCTCTAAGCTCATTTGTAACTTTGAACCTCGCAAAACAAAGGTTTTCGCGTTTTGGTCATTTCTTTCAGTTTTATTCGTTTCGTCATCGCGAAAGGGGAATAGGCAATTTTTATCTACATTATGTCCGGAACATGTTTCATTACATTATTTGTTATATTACATATATATACATACATTACAAAATGTATTATTATACGTTTATCACTTTACTATTCAGCATAGTGCAGGCTCTGCTTAGATTGGGTTCAGATAGCTGTGTATGTACACAGTATGAATTGTTATTTATTGAATTATATGGTAATTTTATATAAGAAGTATCATATAAAGGATACGAGATAATAATAATTCTATGTTTTATTGAGAGCAAATGGTTACAACCACTACAAAGAAATAAAATATTTCACGGTCCGTTCTACCTTTACCTTAGAAAGCAATTTATTGCAGAACCCGGCAAAATTAATTTTATTGTATTCAAAAATCGTTTTTCGTGCGTACCCATAAATCAGGGGATTAAAAAGCAGAAAACGGGAAGGGGACCGGGTCAGCTATATATTATCATGGCAGGTTCATCGGCCATTGGGAAACAAGGGAGCGAGGAGTTCTTATTTCGTGATAAACATTTTTTATGTACCTAGATGTCTACTTTGTGTGTAGAATAGAATACGTGTGTAGAAAACGTAACATTGCTACAAAAAAGAAAACTACAAATAGTATTCGTAAAATAATATAATTGGTTTGTTTCCGGCAAAATATTTTGACCATTCCTAAGATTTCTTAAAAAATCATATCAAAGGAATGTAAAATAGAAATATAAAAATTTATGAAATTTCTAAGAAATCTAGGCAAAGCCTTTACATAATTACATAAACGTCTAAATACATACTTATGTAGATAATTTTATACTCAGACACAGAATAAATAATCGTGTTCATTAAATATTTAATATTAATATTTGTGTACGGTGGGAACCGAACCCAGAACCCTTGACAATACGGTCCAGCGCACCAACTACTGGTATTAAGGGTCAGTCGAATTCAATTCAATTTATAAAATTTTCTTTTAAGTAAATTTAAATATAATAGAATTTGTGAAATAGATGATCACTGGTTGTTTGGACGTATAATATGATGTATTTGGCTCCAAAGTGAAGTGAGTTATGGGAGAGATCCTTACATAGTTTGTAGAGCTACCGACACCTTTGTCTATCGGTTACAATAGATCCCAAGGTACAATCACGTATTAAGGTTATCTCCCAAACAAATGGAACCTAACACGCATAGTACAGGAAGAAATGCTAAAATGTGCTACGTTGGTCACACAATACATTTAAATAACTCAAGATTGCAAAATGAAAACATTTCAGGTTAATCTTTTCAATATGAAATAAATTCAATAACTAAGAAAGAATTTTTCAATAATGATCTTGTCTTGAACTTTGCTAACGGTTGTTAATTTAACGCAAACAATTTTGAATTTCGATGAAATTCCTTATGGCATACAAAAACTTTGGTACAAAAGAACGATCACTTCTGAGTACTGTATTGTTGTACAGTAAACTTTTCAACAAACAAGTCAAGTGGGGCAGGTATCCCGCAGCTTCAAAGTCGAATATAAGAGCAATTTTGCATATCGCTCCAATAAATACGCACGAAAGCAACTTTCTGGTAACTTAGCGAAGGAGGCGTTTTAATATCCTCTTAATAGAAAATTGCTAGCGAATTTTCCTTTCGATTACAAAATAGTAGAGTGAGTAATATTGAATAATGAAATGAACATACTCAAATATTATAATCATATCCTTCCAGAGTGTTTTGCTAATAGAAAAAGCTTTAGATTAGAATATTGGGGATATCTGTGATAGTTAGCAGACCGGTTAGAAGGATCGATGATGTGCATGTACACAGTTTTTTATTTTATCTTTGCCATTTTTTTATTGGGTCGCTTTAGTTATATCAGGTTTAAAGCTACGATTCGATGAGGTATCTAAATAGTCTGTAAATAAAAAAAGCATGACAAAGGTAAAAGAATATTCGGAAAGCTACGGCTTCTGTCTGGGTTTACATATTATGCATACCTATAGTCGTATGTTAAAATTTCGACACAGAGAATATTTTACAGATATCATTTAATATTTATATGTATTTTAGAAAGCTCACTGCGCACAGTTTCCATATATTACTATGTGAAGATCTGTAGTTTGGCCAAAGTCGTTGACAGCTTTATTATACGACGCATATCGTGCTGGAGTTGCGCCAGACCGGCTTATACTACATATTGGTGCTTACTTTTATTGAGGTAATCTGGTACATTATGGTTTGTAAGCAAATGGTTGGAAATCCTAACAAATCTCATATGTGAAAAAGTTAAAAGCTGCAATATAAATGTAATTGTAAATGAAACAAAAATATAACTTAGGATACAATTATAATCGTGCCCACATTATTAGATTTAAAGTTGTGGTGGGAGGAATACTGTGGGGATTTAGCTTTGTAAAAAAAGTTAGGAAATCTGGAAAGAGCTCCAACAGAAGAAGCAGCAATAAGGTCGCGATGGTGCTATAGCCTTCCGGCAACTTCATCAAATGAGAGATGGGACAACATGAGGCTTTAGTGGTAGTGGGTTTCGTGGAATATATATATAATGTTTATTGTTTATTGTAGGTACCTACACAGTGGGAATAACATTATATTCGAAATACTGAAAGTTGGTTAATGTATTGTTGATATAAAATTACCATATTGCGGGTAATGGTGAACGGAAATTAAAACGCTATGTAAATTTCTGCCATATCGCTTAACAATGTAAGTTTATTGCCCTGTGTTTCAGGAGATGATAAAATTTATTCTCAAAATTGAATTCAAAATAAGGAAACATAATGTTAAGTACTAGATTACATTGAGAAAAAATAAGTTAGTCAGTATGTAAGCTGGTTTAGTATGAGTAGTTTTAATCGTACCTATTTGTTTGAACAATTTAGTATTTTCATTATCAGTTTCAACTACTACTAAGGCGCAGTGCCGAAACATAATATTCGGTAGTTTAAAATGAATTCAATTAGAACTAGGTGTTAATAAATAAGTTCGTCAGTATTCATTAGTATGTATCTAGACTTCACGAATGCGACTATTAGTAGCATTTATCCAGTAAGTACTTATTAGTACATATTTATATATTCGTGAGTAGATATCTACTCTATTAGAGATCGGTCATAGATGCGTTTCTTTTCAGTGAGGAATATTTGAGTGCTACAACAAGATTGGAACGTACCTACTACATAGCTACATGATAGCATCAAATATATTTTATCCATACTAATACCGTCGTCGGGAAGGCGGGAGAAGGATTGACATTTTGTTTTGGGAGTTAATAAAAGCATGGAGATGTGCATGTTTGGTCTGGCTGCTCGAATGGAATTGGCGTGCTCAAGCGAGAACAAACAGAATCGAAAGCGTCCACATATCTCTGGCGCTTGGTATTGGTTTTCGGGGCTAAATGTATGCTTTTCTCGGTAGATATTTTCCTGAACAACTATAGAACTTTTTTGTGAAAATATTGGGAGTCGAATCTTTATACCAAAGCTGGAATTCAGAAGCTGAACCGCTCATAATTGTCGTCATTTTAATGATGACAATTGAACGTAGGCTTCCGCCAAATATCGCTACAGATCATTGTCTCGGTCCTCTTAGTACCACTACTAATTATGTATTTTCTAGTATTTACAGTTGCATTGCAGTATTTAGTGAACATAACTAGTACCACTAGTATTAAGGGCTATTAGCAAATAAATAAAAAAAATGTATAATATTAAAGTAAATATGCGAAAGAACTCCAAGAATTGTTCATAAAAAAATTAAAGAACATTTTGAACGTGCAAACAGTCATATATGAATATTTTGGTATATACGGTATAAATTTCCCTAAAGTGCTCGAATTCGGATTGTGGTCGACCCTGGAGGATTGGAAATTTCGGGGATTAGGGGGCTTAACACTAAATGGCTTGGCCATCTATCAGGAGCTATACAAAAAAACGACCTATTTATTTAAATAAATGTGTCCTACACGTTAACTTCACAAGAAAAATTGCGTTTCCGACGTAATACACTCCGGTATCGGTATTAAAAATTGTTAGTCGTTTATTAAATCTGCAAAATATGATATTACTGTTGTTTTCTGTGTAAGTTATCATGTAATCTTTTGTTTTCCATTTTTACTTTAATGGCCACAATAAATCCTCTGTATTTTACATGTTTTTATATAAAAACATTCAATATCGTGTTGTAAATTAGGATATATATGTGTATTATAATGGCACCGCAATAAAATTCTTTAAGTGTTCACAGCTCCCACAGTGATAGGAATACTTTTGGATTTAAACTAGAAGTGAAAACGGTTTCGTCTTAATATCTTAATGATTACAAATGTAGAAAATCAGTTTGATACACATTGTATCATTTGAGAATAGTATGTGATGTATTTTTTATATATTCACTTTAGTGTCTATGCGACTGAAAGAAAGGTCGATAACGTACTTGTTATATTTTCTTTAGTCACGTACATTGTATGTATTTAAAAACAACTGCATCCTAATAAGAAATAAGTAACTACTTCCTACAAATAATTGTAAAAATATGTTACATTATTTTATAGAATTTATCGAGCAGCTCGATATAAATTCCATTCCCCTGTATTCTAGAGTGTTGTTAAAACACTAAGCCCGTCGGGAGAGAAAATAAAATGGAACTAGCGTCCGGATGCATGTACCTACCAGTACATATAGGTATGTATAGAGGTAAATAAATGATAGAATGCTTGCTCGTACCGCGGCATTTGTAAGCTTACACCCGAGGTTCTTATAAAAATTCAAATCAGTTGGAACATTGTAAAATAAACATTCCTTACAGTTTGTTCCATCAAAATACAGTTTGATTTTTAAATCGTAGCAGCGGAACTACAACAGATCTTCATAAGAATAAGACAATCACAGTTATACAGTACGGTAGTTTCTCCACTCAGGTTATCTCAACTCGGTAAGATATAACATTAATCAGGACAACTCAGGCACTTACCAGAGACGAGAGCGCCCCTGTTCTTATCACGCCAATTCAAAGTTACCGTGCTTATGAAAGAGCTGCTTGATTTACGGCCCCATCAGTAATGTCTTTACTCAACTTCGCAACTTTTATTACGAGACTGATATAATTTGTCTCTGTTATTCTAATGGTATAGTTAGTACGTAATCCCGTCAATAAAATTATACCTAACAGTATTGAGTGGATGAATCAGTTACGAACTAGGATGGAATTTAGTATGGCTTGTGCCATTTGGGTATAATTTAATATTGCAATTCTCAAGTCGGAAAACTTGAAAATTTAAATTGAAAATTGTTTTGTTATACAGTTAGTTTGAGCGCTTGCGAAAACTGCATAAAGTTTCAAAACTTAGTTTGTTTATTAAGACTTGTTCAACGCTTTGAATCGGTCCGCTACGAATTAAGTTTGTGGATACAAAAAATCCTAGCAAAACATTTCAGTTGAGTTCCTTAATATTGCATCATTTAAAATATCAGAAAATTCGTGTCTTGTTATTCTATCTAGAAATATTGTGAATCGAATAGTCAGTCAAGCAGCCAATAACTAGGTACCTTTTAATTATTAATTTTTTAATGCAACCAATGCTCAACGATGTTATTAGAGTTAAGGTTTAAGCTACCCAATTATACAAAGAACTCAAAAAAATAATTTACGAATGAAACCATCTATCACTAGTGCATAATTATTTAACTTAGATAAATCTTTTGAATTACAAGTAGAATGAAAATTAAGGGGCAAAAAAATAGACTTAAATTGTAGTGCTAAGAACCATCATGTTAGATGTCGTATTTAGTTGTAGCTTCCAACGACTTCGAGAAAAACAATTAAACTTACTCTTCACTACCTACGTTCCGACACAAAACATCCGAAACGTAATTGAATGTATGAAAGTTTCGTCTCATTAAGTACTTTAGCGTACTCGCCACTGTCTGTACTGTCTAATTAATGAACGAGTATCTGTATCTACGATTTAATAGCATCTGTACCTTTCTGATCCCTGGTCTTTTTGCAATCGTGGCGTAGCTTTGACTTAATATACGAGTATGCAAATTTGCAAATCAATTGCGATCCAATCTTTCTCAAATCGAAAATACAATTTGGAATCGTACTTTTAAAGTGCTCTGGCCATCAATTCAATTTCCCGATGATACTATTTTCCTGAAGTTCTCAGATATTTATATTAGACAACGTAAGGGTCTTGCTTTATATACAGTAAGATCGTATAAAAATATTTGTACCTATAAAAATCCAACTGGTACAAGGTGTATGAGTGCATATGAAATGAACAATTTTCAGATGCACTTAAAAAATCTGTACACAGTCGAATTATATTCTAGTGTAATTACGATCTCAAGCTTCTTTCATAATAATTTTAATGGTGTAGAACATTTTACGTCCTGGTGCATGCATGCTTTTATATTTACGTATTATTCTGAGGCGAGTGCTAGAACACAATTGTCAAACTTTGCCAATTTCGACTCGGCTTGTAACTGCTTGTATACGTAAATTTAACGGTTGACAAAACTTTGAATTTGATGTTTATTTCATATATGCACATGTCGCGGTATGTTCCATGAGTCGAAACCGTAATTGTAACACTCGTGTATTCCTTGCATTTCGTATTGACTAGGAGGCTGCAGCGAATTATTTCTTTCCGTATGAAAGCCGTTTTATAGCGATATATGACACAAAATTTTCAAATTGATAAATCAGTATCTAGCGTCTTCCAAAAGTTTTCATAAACGTTTTGTGATAATATTGCACATGAAGAACGCAATTGGTGAAGCAACAAAGGTCTCTTACCAACAAACGAAGTTTGCTTTATTTAAAAATTTTCTTAAACACGCAGATAAATCGAAATGTTTCTTTGTCCTTTTTTCTTTTCCTTTGAATTCGTTTAACTAATTCGACCCGAGTTACGTCAATAAAATAAAACGTCCAGGCATTAAACATTTCTTTTTATTTAATTTAAATCTGTTGATCTTTTAAACTTCGGCGAGCGTGAAGTACAGCATAAAAGAAAATCTTCGAACAACCCTGTGGCACTACTTTGGAAATAGCAATTGGCGATAAACGATGTTCTCAATAAATGAGTGAGACTTTTCAAGTAATTGATTAAATAGAACCGTAATAAGTTTTTAAACTTCATCTTTACCGTATATAATAATTAGTAATATTAAATATTGGTTATAGTAGAAAGTATTTCGGATAAAGAGAGATTTTTATTATTAATAACAATTCATGGTTAACGGACAGACTCCAGTGTAATCGCTGTTCGATGTCTCCGTACATGAAAACATTTTTTTCTTAGTTAACTGCTTTCTGTTATTTATAAATACGAGTATGTTTGTCTTTGTGTCAATTCTTACAGCAGTATTGTACATTGTACGTATTTACATTATTTGTAGGTGCATAATTTCTTAGTCGAGCGTGTCTTTAAGGCGTGTAAGATAGGGTGGAAAAAATGGTATACGCTTTACATCTAATATAAGAGAATAATCCGTGTAAGGGGCCATTTATAAAATAAGTGAGCCAACAGAATGGGGGAGAAGTAACGCTTAGAGGGACAACATGTGACATTACGGGCGGGACGTGTAACGAAATGTGACATTCGCTGTTCATAAATTATATGTATTTATTATTTTTTCAACTTCCACGTCTTTTACTTTTCTTTTGCGGTATAAGGTACTGATAAAACGGAAAGAGACAAATAAGGTTCTTCATAAGATGTAAAGGTATGAAAGTACTGGTACAAAAGATTATGTGAATGGAAATATCATATTCCAGCAATGTATTTTTATAATAATGTTAAAAGTATTTTGAAATAAAGTGTAAACCCGATAAAGATATTTCTGGGTTGCTAATCCGTGGCTTATGATGATGATTTTGTGAAAAGATTATAATTATTAATTTATCGACTGACCGCATTTTGTTAAACCTGTAATATTATACAATTCCTTAAAATATGTATATTTTCAAAAAGTTTACAGCGAGGCAATTTGCGAGCTGTCATACTTTAAATACAGTCAGCTCGTCAATGTCGCTCGATAACAGTAGTATTTGAATGAGAGGGATTTTACGAGTATTAATAGGTACATTTTTATGCAAAGGATTGTATCATATTTATTTTTATTCATTATTATTCAAAGGATGTAGAACCTGTATACGGTTCGCCCGGAGAAGTACCACCGCCACACCTATTTCTGCCGTGAAGCAGTTGTTTCAACTG
>DWGJ01001144.1:0-21868 GCA_018246895.1 Aspitha aspitha aspitha
CTATCAGGGGGTGATTAGGGATCGATACTGATGCCAAAAATGCAATCAGTAAAATTTTTGTCTGTCTGTCTGTCTGTCTGTATAATCGTTGTAGAAGCAAAAACTACTCGACGGATATTAACGAAACTTAGTACAATTATTTTTCATACTCCTGAGCTGGTTATAGTATACTTTTCATCACGCTACAATCAGTAGGAGCAGAACAGTAAAGGGAAATGTTGGGAAAACGGGAGATGCTACTCCATTTTTTAAGCTCCTACATCCATTAAATAGTGGAAAAATACTGTTTTATACCCGTGCGAAGCCGGGGCGGGCCGTTAGTATTAAATATTTCTATACATCCGAACTCAGAGCAAACAATTGGGCTCATCACACAAATGTTTATCCGGGGTGGGAATCGTACCCACCATCTCTGGTTCAGCAGTCAGGGTCGTTAACCACTCGACCAAGAGGCTAGTCCTATTGGCTAAGAAGCGAATTATGTTTTAGACCGTATCTATGTCACTGTCACTCTAAGCAATATTCTTGATAAATCCATTTTTCTTGAGCACTGAACGGAGCTCATGAAGATTGATTGAGCAACGCGACGCGGTAATTGATTGACATTGCAATTTACTTTATTGGCGTTTTAAATTTATCTCCGCCCTCTTGTTCTTACGCGGCTCTTTTAAAATAATTTTAATATCCCGGTTAGGGTAAGCCATAATTCCGAGTTCATTGTAATTTACTTGCCTCATTTTACCGTTTGTAAATCTCAACGTAATGAGTTGCAGAATGATCTATAAGTTTCTTTCTGAGGGTAATCGACTAAAATTTCGTATCGTGTTTCCTTAGGCTAAGGGTGGTAGAAAATTACGAGTACAATAACTGTTGTAACTTAACGTTGCTCTTAATTTAATACGGAACATTGTTGTGTTTTAGTTATCGTAATAAGCGGGAAGGGGACTTCGGTTAGTCGTCAGGGGAAGAGATCAAGAAGCAAAAGAAGTTTGTCAGGAATTACATGCCTGAAAAAATTTAGTCTACTAATCTAATAACTATAAGTCTATCATAATCGACTATTTTTTATCATTGCATTGTAAAGAAAGATATATTTTGGCACTTGGTACTTTCTGCCTACCCTGTTACGGACTTGGCGTGATGGTATGTATGTATATGTCAGTGCCGTTTTGTTTTCCGCGTTCCATCGGGATTTGAAAAACGTGCTGGTAGGCTTTTTGATATTAAAAATGTATGTTTTTAACTATATCTATTGTATGAAATATTAAAGAAGGAAAATATCAGGCAACACTTGCTCGCATTAGAATTCCCCTTAATGTTCTCTGAGGTATGTAAATTTTGCTAACCTGCATTCTTCCAGCGTAGTTGCTCTAATGGTCTTTATTCTTCACATTGTCAACAGAAATCAGCATCTAATATTGCAACGGTAAAAAATAATTATTATTGATGATGATAATTGTTCTGTTTTATGACGATTAGAACATTTTGTATAAAGTGATCAAATGTTAGATCATATTCGTTATATTATTATATTATATTCGATCATATGTGTTCGCATTAATTTTTGGACATAAAAGAAAAACTGGACATGTTTAGCGGAGCGATAATTGGTTAAAACCAAATTTTAAAGATTTCACGTATTCGTAGAAATTAGGAGTCAGAATTGTGTATACATTTTAGGAAAATGAAAACATTATGAGCACCATTGTATTAGGTACAATGTTTCTGCAACTTCAACAAAAATTACAGCCAAACACTAACAAAAGTGGAGCAAGCACAGTTCTTGACGAATGCGACCTCTTTTGCAGCGGACAAAGAAATAAGTTTTCGAGTAAATTCGTTCCCGACTTCGCGGAAATGCGGTCAGCTTATAGTTGTGGAGTTTTGAAAAGACTAATGCAGTCTATACCGTCCTCTCGCAATTTAGAATCAATGGCAAATCCTCTATTATGATTCGTGAACCCCTGGGAATTAAATGAATTGGCCATTGTTTCCTTATTGCGTCCTCAAAATTGGGGCCATGGCAAATGCGGTGAGTCCTCAATTTATATAATAAACTAGCTGTGCCTGCAGCTTCGCTCGTGTGGAAATCAATAATTTCCCGTTTTCGCAACATTTGTCATTGCTGCTCCACTCCTATTAGTCATAGCGTGATGTTACATAGCCTATAGCCTTCCTTTCCTCAATAAATGGACTATTCAACAGAAAAATAATTTTTCAATTGGAACCAGTAGTTCCTGAGATTAGCGCGTCCAACCAAACAAACTCTTCAGCTTTATAATATTAGTATAGATATAGATATAAATATGTATGTAGATGTCGAATGTGTGTCGCGGTACCACAGCGTTACGCCTAGAATTCTGTCGATAAACTAATGATTCAGTCCCATATACTTTTCCTCCAGGCCGTTTGCGGAAATCGAACTAGCGAGTTGTCAAATAATAATATTTGCACAATGTATATAATTCAAATATCAAATTTAAATGTTCTACAGCTTATTTTCCTTGCTTTCAAATTAGGTAATAGCAATAAATGAGTCCATAACAACGACGAGAATACAACAGCATAATTGTACAGAATTGATGAAGAAATTAGCATTTGTTTCAACCCTTATTCCTACTGCTGGAAACCAGTCTGGACCCTCGTAATAATAATAATACCTAAAGACCGATATAACGTTGTAGTATATTAAAATTCAAAAAGATACGTGTCTACCAATTTACCGGTGAGTGCTAGTATTCGAATCCCAGACCCCGTAGTGGGAGGTATAAATCTAAAGTAGGTTATCATGGCTATTTAATTAATACTGCTAAATTATCATAAGGTTAATTTCATAGGAACTACATACATTATATATAAGTAATAATAATTTTCCTTATACCAATTCTATTAAATATGTTAGAGTTTAGTGTACGATTTATAGGTTATTTTACGACCTAATTCTGAGGCTTTTACCATTATCTGTGTAGCTCATTAACCTGCTCATTAAGTCGATGCGGGCTGGCTTAGTCATTAACTGATAGTTAAGTTTCGCTTATTCATACACTATGGTTAGCCTCGAATATTTAGGCTATATAAGTTCGTACAAAATCTGACGTATTGTTCAAGTGACTTGTATTAGAATGAATAGTTGAATTAATTAATAAAGAGATGAATTGATGAATGCATGAATGGATGAATGGATGAATTGATGAATTATTGAATATTTATTTGCACAATTGTTGTTACAATAGTTTTCTCTTTTGCTTAATTTTTTGCAGCTTTACTTTCAAATTTTTGTTGTACTCTGTATTTCTTTTCAAATTGCTACAGATGATGAATGTTATATGTATGTAAGGTTACGTTACAAGAGAATTTATAAGCTCCCAACAGAATAGTTAAACTGTCAAACAGAATAAGCATTTCGAATTTCGCTTTCCTGTCTGCGGCTAAACGTGAGTTTTGATTGTGCAGACATTTAATTTAGGTACATAATGTGAAATAATCTTACTGTGTAATATATGTATGTGTGCAGTTTATATATTTACTTGGTATGCCTTTAGATAACTAAATCAATATTTTTGTTCGAAGTGTGATATTCCGAATGCATACTTTCGATTGGAAATCTTGTTCGGAAGATCTTGATGAAGACTATTTTTCGCCATTATCGTGAAATAATTCCATTGCTAAGTGCTAGGTGTCTAGGATGTAAGGGGTGGAGACTGAATCGTGTGCGTCAGTCGGGAGACACCTTCCGTCCACCCTACATATCCATTAATAGAATCGAACTATACTAATCTCTTTGAAGTGGAATCGATTAAACGATTATAACATTAGTTCCGATTAGGCGGACTACGTTTGATATCGCGCGTCGCGCTATCAACATACTTGCTTAATTTAAAAAGCTCAAGTCCTTATCGATAAGAAAAGAATCAAATGCGGCGCTAAAGGAATCACTTTACGTCGTTTAATTTAATAACAGACATCAATTTAGTTATACTAATACCTATAGATACTATAGATAAGTTGTATCGATCTACTTATATAAAACGCATCTATAGATCTTAACGGAAAAGTCTATCAAGATAGCGTTTATCACTGAACACGAGGTACGTGATAATCGATAGTATGCAGAACCGAGTATTTAGAAGCCCGTGAAGTCTGCCTTTAGTAGTATATTGGTAATATATTAATGAATAATAATGTTATATAATTCAATAAAATAATAAAATTGTAAAAGTATGTATAGGTAAATTTAAATTATTAACCAATACTAACGTTGTTTAATGATTCTTTTTATGTACAACTAATCACACACTAAGAAAATTACATTAATTTTCAGTTTGAGATTTTGGTTATTATATAGTTATGATTATTTAGATTTAGATTTCAATATTTTTACGGGCAATATGGACGCTATCTGAAATAAAGATATTATATTATTAATCGTATGTAGTATGTATTAGATACTCGATATTATCAGCGTATTCCGTAGGCTGAGGTGATGGTAATAATGAAATTGAACGCACAAATAAAACAAACATCGTATCTTATGGGAACTACCGGTGTATTAGTCCCGAAGAAATAGTGCCCGAAGTGAATGAGAACATGAAAAATTCAACTCGGTTCTTTCTTTTAAGAAATAGAGTTCTGAATTACTGTTACAGTGATAACAATAAGTAAATATATTTAGATCCTCTCACTTCAAGTGATTATAGTGCAGATATATAAAGAAAAGAATTAATAATACCTGGCTGGTTGTTCTTTGTGAAAAGATTATAAAAAGCAAACCATGGTCCGTATTAAAAAAAATATAGGTTTTTTGGTTATCTTTTAAGTTTCTCATATGTAAATGTTGTTTCAGATTTTTTTATTGGTAAAAGTGATTGTCGATTTCTCCCAAAACAAATAATGTCAGTTGAGGAATAAAGAATAACTAGGTAGTGAACTGTTTTGTTTTTACCCATAACAATTTGAAAATAATTAAATTACCTAACAGTGACGTTATTTTTTCAGCGAACGCTTAAATAAGCCATAAAAAATGCAATAACAGATGAATTTTTATGAGGGATTGTGTTTGTGTTGTTGGTACATTCTCGTTAGTTTACTGCCGTTTCCCGGTTGTTTTAAATAACTTGAGTCTGTGCTGTGGGAACGCTGTTCTTGAATGATCGATCATGTATGAGAAGTTATCTGATATTAATTGCGTTTGTTGGTTTTATTCTTGTGAATGATTGTAATATGGCTATCCAAAATGCATCTATTATATTTGATTGGCCTCGTGGTCAAGTGGTAGAGACCCGGATTGCTAAACCGGTGGAAAGTGTGGAACTGTCCCGAGTTATTTATTTATTCATTTGCTCACAACAGCTACTTATCTCACATGGCCTGCGTTCGAGCCACGTGGCGCTCTTACTCATAAACTTTGAAATATTGAATCAATATATTTCCCCTTGGCTCGGTATACGCAAAGTAGGTACGACGTAAAACATAAACTATCCTACCTCTATTTTCCGTAAAATAAAAGTCATACCGTTATAAACTTATATAAGTCATGTGTGAAGATTATCTAATCTTGCTGATTATATTTACATTCGCGGTCTAATTCGTTTCCAGATGCGCAGACCGATGTATGACAATTTGTGTCTTCTGTCAAATCATTTGCTCGTAAACTATAATAGAGTACTATAAACTACACATTGTTTATCATTATTCACTTACAAATAAACATTACTTCGCTATAAACTTTACATTGTATCGTTTAATGGTGTTACTTCATTGCTGTCTAGCCACGATACTCGGTGGCTTCGTACAACTACACTTAGCTTTAGAACGCATAATGGAGATACAGATAATAAAACCTGTCTGTCTACATTACAAAACCCAGACAGAGTTTATGATTAATATAACGCCAAATAAGGATTAATGTTTATTATCTAAGAAAGTCTAGACTGAGTATTTAACTTAGTATTCAAAAACACGAAACCGGCGAAGAAATTTTTTTTCGGATCCATTTTGTTGGTCTTAAACGTCGATCTCTCTCATAATTAAAGGGCTTTAGGACTTATTGTAGCACGCTGGCCAACGTCTGACAGACTTCATTCATCAGCAACGTCAACTTTCATAACATCTCTAAGGTTTTCTCATGATGTTTTCCTTCACATAGAAAGAAAATCAGAAACATTATACGACTTTTCTTCTGTTTAATACATTCTACACATAATATTGCTCTTTAGGGATGTGACTTTTTTTAATCAATTTAGCCAATTTCCGCGCGGAGTTGAGAAAGGCACCGGTCCCCGAGGAATTCCTATAACAACGCCCCATAAGCTAATCCATTACAGGGATCCCGCGGTGCGGTCGGGCGGCCGCTTTACGACAATTTGTACGGGACTCTGGCCACGTGGACCTGATTGAATTCATGAAATATTCCGTGTATGACTCGGGGATTTGGCTCGAGTTTGCACAACTGCGAACGTTGCGTTTTGATATGCGATTGGGTTGGGGTGTCTTCAGATTTCTGTTTGGAGGACTCTGGAGAACCGTATTGTTATAGCCTAAAATCATTGAATAATTTTGTTTCTGAAATCTGATCTGATTAAATTATATGTCAAATCTGACTATCAGGTTTCTATATTATTGGTAAGACGTATATAACAGTGAAATGTCACTGACTGGCTGACTGCCCCGGAGATTTAGGTACAGTTGAAACCACTGTAATTATAGTAGAATCCTGAAAGTTGCTAGAGAGGTCCATTATATAGCCTAAGTTAGCGCTAATCAAGTTATTTTTGGAAGTCTCATCCTTAAGTAAAATAGAGGTAAAAAGATTGTACGAAAATCGTCGTTTTATATGACATTTGAAATTTAAGATTTACGGTCTTCGTTGATTAAAAATATTAATGCTTTAATTGGTTTTTGGAAATACAATTTTGTGCGAGCAAAGACGCCAGCAAAAGCTAATTATAGATATAGATAGGTATATGAGTTACAGTAAGTCAAGAAATCTGATGCAACGGCAAGTAACAACGAAATATTTGCGTTGATTTATTGATTGATGTCACTGTAATAAATTAAACAAATCGATGCTTTACCTGCCAAAGATACATACATATATCACCGTTTAGATTTTCAAGGTCGCCATATCACAGAAATCTATATCTTTGTTAATTCAACAATACAAAACATATTAATGTTTTTGTGAAATTTACTCATTTGTATAGAGACACATTTACTTTACATTTCATAATGTAGAAGCAGTCGTGTAAGACTTTTTACCCATACTTCACTCGAATCCTTTCCAAAAATGATATCCTTCCAGGCCTGTAATACTTTCTTCCTTTTATTTGCGCGAGTAATCATGAAGCCTTTGCCTCTCAGGGCATATCGACCTGACCTGTATAGATTTACAAATACGAAGGACTCTACCACCAGTTGACCTGCCTTGCGTGTTTATGAAGCTTTTCTGTGGACTGTACAACGTTTCCCAAAAGCGTACCCATATAGAGAATAATTTGCGATACTGAAATCCCAAATATTTTAGGAACATTCGAAACAGTTCGCGCTAAGCTTTCAAAAGCTAACCATCAACGAATATTCTAAAAGCGAACATTTATATAAACCTATAACATGTTTGTTTCTCCATAAATTGGCAAGTTCGGACAGGATGTGCACAGAATTTGGCATACAAATGGTTATATTTTGTTAAATGTAGCAAACTTGGACAGATAGAACACATTCAATTTATGTTGTATGCATTAAAGTATAATCATCAATATAATCAATCAATTTCCAGAAAAGATGGGTAATTCTTTGCATTATTTTATTAAGGAATTGTACATAATGTCTAATCGCTTAACGGATATCAGTTTGATTGATTGATTGCGGAAATATGGAGAAATGTACCTAAATAATGCTTTATCATTCAATCGTTCTACATATTTCCACGTCTCTTTTTCTCCACTGATCCGAATATGGTGGGTTTTTTTTCTACAGTTTCTCATGCCAACCAAAAATGAGGAAACCGACCAAATTATTCTTGATAACGGTAAACCAGTGTACTAATTGTTGTAAGTATTTTAAAAGGGAATTTAGAAATAGGCATGCATTCAGCTGATTAAACATTTAGCGTATAATGTAGACGAAGCGCGGCAGGTTTCTAAGGACAGAAATATTTGGCACTCGGTGCTTTTTGCTTACCCCGTTTGGGCCCTGGCGTGATGGTATAATTATACAAATATTGCGTAAACGCTAAAGCCACCTTCACTCTAACTCAATGATTGGAACCATCAGAATTTGTCGTAATCCTCTTTCAATAGGCACTATTCAGCGAAACGACAAACGAAGGCAGTCGTGCTCATAAAACCTGAATACATTTCATTCGCAAACTCCCCTTTGAAAGGGGCAAGAGGACTTTGCGACTTGTCGTTTTTTCAATGTTTCCGAGAAAATGAGCTCGCTCTTTGTTCGTTAAATATATGATGCTCAGAAGAAAGCAGTGCAGTAATCCCCAGGAGGTGCCTTCTGTTTGCTGTTTGAGTTATTAATATAGTATAGTGCGCCCGGGAAAAAAGGTTCTATGGAATTTTTACAGCCATCGGTAGGAGCACTTGATCACGAATATGCCCCGAAAGTTGGTAGCTAGGAAAAATGCGCTTGTTCCAAATTTGGACAAACTGGAGAAAGCAGATGATCTGATAATGACAGTTTTCCACTAGAAAGTTAACTGTATCTTTTCTGTCGCTGAACAATATACAAAGAGTAAAACGTACTCAATTTTCAGAGTTAGGGATACAATTGTGGCTTATTGCAAAACACCTGACTCATCAAGTAGGTACCTAGAAATTATGAAGTCTGAAGTGATCACTTAACGACAAATTACAAGCTAATTTGTTGCTGGAGTTGCTTCTATGCAATAAAGTAGTACAAGCACAGCAATCGCGTTTTAACAGCCATTAATAACACTGACAGTATTAAATAAGAACTATTCCCCATTGCTACATTTGCCGCTATGCTTTCGTCTCGTATGTGATTAAAATAAAGAGGAATTTCTCCTTTAATTATATGTAGTTACAGATATTATTGCGGCGACGAAAGCTTTACAGTTTATGAAGTCGATGCATTATTTGGGCAGCTGTAGTATTAAGTCGCCGAGTAATGATCGCCAAATGTTGTTCGAGATAATGTTGTTCCACGGTGCAATGAAATAATACTTGCAAGGGGCATCAAAGAAATATACGTGGACAGTTTAGGACGGGATATGACCCAGTTTTGGGTCAAGACCCCGTCTTCAGTATAGTTTTAGTAATAATGCGGTTCTCCAGTGTTTATTGTCCTTCTGCTGCACTAGAAATATGATTTAATCTTCATTGATGTGATGCAGCCTGTAAATCAGAAATGTCATTAATATGTCCATGAAATGTCATTAACAGTTTTTTTATATTCATACATGGAAAGCCAAGAACAATCGAATGGTTTTTTACTAGAAATGTTCTTAAATTGTTATGAGATTTCAAATTGTTATGTCAGTCCATAAATTTCCCTTATGTCCAAGATGAGGGCGGTAACCTAGCTTCATGATTATATGAATAGAATGCGTGTGTGTGAATTATGACACAAACAAAAACACAGAGAAGGTAAAAATCATGCGGCAAATTATCAAAAACATAGAATAATGTTAGTTATTATATCAACTCCTATGCCAGTACAAAAATTAAAATTTGTTTCAAAATGGCGTCTTGCTTTCCCAGACGCAAAGTTCCTAACCGAGAAATGTTTCGAAACACATATTGCGATCCATTCATGAATATTTAATTCAAGCTTTTCAAGCTTCACAGAAATTGGCAGAATTTCCAATATTGCTGCCTCAGCATAGTGCAATGCTCCCATAATGTACGTGATATCCACGGAGTATAATCATCCTACAACGTCGTACAAATAAATATTTTTTAATGGAAGATGTAGAAGATGTACTTACGTTGCAATATTATTTTAAAACCCTTGAAACCGTTGGATCGATCGATGGTGGTAACATCCGTTAGTTCTTGATTTAAGTATTTTTCTTAATTAAAATACCATGTCTGGTACTACAATTTGGTTATGGGTAATTTTTAAATGAATTTAAGATTTTGGTTAAAAAGAAATTGTACAAGCTTTACTCATCAAACTGAGTTTACAGGCAGTGTTTATATTCGTCTATAATCAAAGGCTCAACAGTTAACAAATTGATATTTGTATGTACTGTGACAGTTTCCATAAATTCACATTCATTGGTAGAATAATGACATACTATACTTTATGTCTTAATATAAATTAGTACCACATTTAAATATTCAGGTGCAATCAGAAAATTGTAGTTCATTATTGATTCGTTGTATAAAAGTCCACATCAAGTGTAAAATGTGACAGAGCAGCAAACATGAGTGAAACGTTTCAATTGCCCCAACTGAATTCGAAACACGCTAATTTGTACCGATGTACGTAATTAGGGGTAATTCAGAAAATGACAGCGTTGTCAGCACTGGGAATTACATTCGGTCGAATCACATTCATGGACGTGTCGTAGCCAGATCGTAGAATTGATATCATGATATTTTCGACCATATGATATTTTCGACCACTTTAATATAATATGTACAACATTGGGTACTAGCCGCATTAAAGAAACGGTTTTGTGTCGATTTTAAACATGTTTACTATAGTTTAAAAATTTGGTAATAAATAATTAAGTAATTGTAAATATAGTAAAACGATAAATTCGTGTTTTAAATTTGTCCGCCGTAAAAGGCAAAATATGGATTGAACTAACAATTCTGTAACATCTTTAAATGTACCCATATTTGTGCAAATAAATGTATTTGTGTTTGTCTTTGTCTAAACTACGTAAATCTTAGTAGAGTTTGAAATGAGACGCTTATATTTTTATATCAACTAAGCTGCCTAAGCAGACATTTTGGCATGTACCTGTAATGATAAAACTCAGACTATAATTTAAAACTAAATTGACCATATTACATATCATATTAAAATGAAATAAGATAATTTTTCTATTTAATTTAAGGCTCAACGACCTAAGATACAATACAGTATTAAAGTTTAAGAAATTGCGTTATACCGAGTGATAGTGAAATGATTAAGTTGTAAAACGCACGTAGCTTTGTGAAGATAGCGACGCGCGCGATAGCGAGATATTAGCAAGCTTATAGGAAATCATCAATATAAAGTAAATTGAAATGCAAAACTCACAAAACTAATTCCAAAACGTAAAAGAATCAGGTATCTGGGTTAAATATTAAGAGCCTAAAATCGCATGTAATGAATGGTCTTCAGAGTCTTCGGTAGCTTTCACGCCGATTTCTATCTGGCTACTTTGTTTGTCATCTCGGTACTCGTACTCGGCCCGTAGCGTCCCGTCTGAAAGGAAGTAATTATGAACCAGGAAATGATTGGTGAAAAAATTTTTGAATAAATCGAGATAATTTCAAAAATCTATATCTATTCACTGAATACTATTAAATTACTGACACGTTATTTACAGACCAGGTACGACGTCAATACATTGACGAAATAAATTAGATATTATTTTCATCATTCAAGAACCGTTCGCTATCTTCAGCTTTTTAGGTTAATAATGATATTCCTTTATTTCAATCCTATATAATCAAAGTTCATGATACAAAAATCAAGAGTTCATCGATATATTAAAATATTAAATTAAAAATTGTAAAAATTATAAACATTAAAAATTATACATTAAAAATTAAAAACATGTCACATTGGGGATTCTTACCCTATAAACAAACACATAAGTAGAAAAATAACGATATTAAAACTAATGTCAATAAGTAAAAATACATACAGTCAATTCAAATCAAATCAAATTAAAAAATTAAGTCCTATTATTTAATATTAAAATTGTGGGCTCTCGGCCGCGAGTGGCACACATTCCAGTGTTGTACCACTGGGCAGTCTGGTCGGTCGGGTAAAAAACCCTAAATGTAAATAAGTAACGAAAAACTATACGAAAACAACACTGCGTTCTGCCTCAACTTGTACATACTAACAACTCACTCTTACAAAGATCAACTACATGTCGTGTTGCCAAATACATTTTCATTAGTTCGTCTGGGATACGAGGTTTTAATACACGGACTCCTAACTCCTAAATATTTCACATATACCTGCCATCACATCCGCTTAGAATTGGGAAAACGAAATGAGGATTATTGTAAGCCGTAACTGTACAAAATCTAATTGATTTAAGGTAGCTCGATACTAATTATACGAGTCGCTAGCTGCCCGGGGGTGAAACGTATTAAACTCTTCCCGACAAAACATCCAACCCGTCCCGATTCCACGCTCCACTCAAAGTATGTACGTACCTCATATACTCGTAGATAGGTATGGTTCTAGTACAATCGCAATCGGCCAACCATTAAACCGCCTTAACTAAATCCGGCCAAATACCAAATTTTAAAATATGTACAATTTAGAGTGAATTTATAAAATACCAAATAATGTATAGGTATGTTACTGATTGTAATTCGATGCGTAGGTAAGTACGTTACTGATAGTAATGACATGAATGATGTTTAAGATGAAATTATTTGAAACTCGATGAAATCAAGCAAAAAATATCTGTTTGAAACCTTAGTCAATTATGATGATGAAAGTGACAATTGTATTTTATACTTGTGTTGTATTTTATACGTAATTTAAATACAGTAACTAAAACTCTATAGAAATCATTGGCACTTTAAGAATGCTTTCATGATTTTTCGTCTCAACATACAGAGCAATAATAATAGTCTATACAAAGAAATACACCAGCAACATTGGGGTTCGCACGCAAATAGGTACCGAATTTATTTGACTCGGTATCGGAGCGATTCCAATTTTCATATTTCCGACGATGAGCCGCGCCCGTCTAACCCGTCTTGCTGCAAACCGTATCTGCCTCCTAAATCTCGTTCCGATATTTATGTCGATGGAAATGATTTCAACGTTTTCGCACAACCCAATATCCACTAAACATGAGAACTACGGTTATAACACCATAGAAAAATAGTGTGAAAAATTGTTTTTGATAAATATCAGATCTCGGGAATTTTACCGCGTATGTTATTTAGGTAAAAAATATTTTTTCCACTAATTATGTTAACTTCATACAATATACTGTATATTATGTCAGCTGGCAGTGTTGTCAGCGGTCTCCTGGAGTAATTGAGGTGTAGCAGACATAGCCATGACTATTTCCCTGAAGAGCATTTATCAGCATTGTCTGAAATGATTAGCAAATTCTCTTTTATGCAATGCCATAATTTAATTAAAATAGTTATTTGAATACAGGAAATAGTTTTGTACTATTTTACATAGTGCAAAATATAAAATTTCCTCTTTTTTAAACTCAGAAATATTTTTTATGTTAAGTTGTAGTCAGTTGGAGATCCATGAGACAAAGTGCTGAATAGTCGACGAGGAAGCCGCTCTCGCAGAATTTTTCAGTCATTTCCCAAAGATATATTTATCGATGCTGAGTTGAATCTATGCGTTCACATCATGGCTACGATCTGCCGCCCAAATTATTCACGACAATATCAAAACTGAAAGAAACTTGAAATGGAAATGTTGTTATTTGCAACTTTACGTATACCCAACATAAAATGGTCCACCGTTTTCGTTACGAGCATATTTGAAGAATTAACTAAAACGGATGTCATCTGAAGTAATTAGATCCCGTTACGATATTTTCTATAGCAATGCGTTTTACGGGTTAATGCCCGAATTAATTAAGAACTAAAGAAGAAGATTAATAAAAAAGTCCATATCTCAGTAAACGGCTAGTGTACATTAACATTATGGGAGCAAAACACATGCCATAGAAAAAAGACGCTTTTCTCATTAATTAATTCTGTTTAAAATTATTTTGTGTTCATTTGCTTGTGAAAAAAAATTTTGTTGCTGAACAACAGTTGAAAAAATATTTCACGCTATACGAGTACAAGCCGGGAAGAGGTAAAGGTAGAATACGTGTAGCAAGCTCGAGTGCATTAATAGCGAACATGACGTGTTGTGCCTTGTGTCTCTGTGCGCAAATGAACTGACGGTTCGTTTGTCACACTGTGTTTGCGCCTCCAACCATTAATGATTATACTGAGCTTTCAATTAGCAGACACTATCAACCACTTTAACAATGTCTTTCTATTTACATGATCTTAATACCATAGTGAAATATGTACTTACTGTAGATTCTTACCCGAATCTTATGTTTAAATGTATAATGCCGCAAAAATTGGACGATAATACGAAGAGAAGTTTAGCATGATCTGCAGACAGCCTAACCAGACGCAATATTCTGCGACGGACATCCCATTATCCGCTCAGTGCAATATACTCCACTCTCATCGAAAAGTCATCGAGATATTTCTTCAAAATATTAAACATTGCTCAATGATAAAACACTATACTTACAACCATAGCCTTTGGTTAATACTTTATGGGTGTTGTGCAAATTTCATATTCCATACCAGGAGTACCTATTGGAGTTTATCTTCATTTATGATTTATGAACCATTCTAAAGAATCATGTATTGTTACATCAAATAAAGAAGCATGTATTGTTACATCAAATATAAAGTTATCAAATATAAAATGTATCTGTGACATTCGTTTACTTTTATATACATATTTCTAGTGCTCTTAAGTAACATTTATGATTCCAAACATGAACACTGAATCAATTCGTCCAATATGTTGGCCTTGTCGTTTAATTTGTATGTAAACGTTTTGCTGTCTTCAGTATGCATAGTTAGCATTAGTTGTTCGATATAAATTTACAACGCACCTACGCAATATCCTCAATTTCTTCTGGTATAGATTGTTTTCATATAAAAAATTAAGTCAAGGAGAAGACCTTAACATCTTTCAAGAAAGTAATTTTGTTAACGCATCATCGCGAGTATGTCTCAGGAGAGACGAAGAAAAACACAACTTGAAGATATGTAGGTACGCACTTTCACAGTTTTCTGCTAATATTTATATACGTATGTACATACGTGTCATATAAATTATGGAACGAGAATAAATATCTATATTTATATTGTAAAGTCAGAAAATTAGTTATATCCTAGCATATATTTTACAACCTTACCAAGTAGGTTTTATATTTTCTGCGGTGTGTAAAATCTATCAATCCCCACTTGGCCAATGTGATAGACTATGGCCTCTCTAGTCTCTGAGTGAAGACCCAGTCCAGCAGTAGACAAAAAGGTATCTGTTAATCATTGCTAGAAAAACTGGTAGAAAAATTGGTAGAAACTCACTGTTTACCATCAGAAGTGTAATCGTTATCGTTGACGCACATGTGATGATAATTTGTAATCTTCTAATCTCGCAGAGTACCTACAATAAAGTGCAAATAAATAAATAATTACAAGATTATTGCTTAGTATATAATAACCTATAAGTTTATTGCTTATCAAATCTCTTAGTTCTGTTTACATTTTCCATCCGCAAAATGTAACCAAAGCTAATTCGTTCACGCAATCCGCAAGAGACCGACACACCGCAAAAGATTTTCTCCAAACGAATGTTGCCGCCAGAATACGAAGCGACAAGATGAAACGTCGAATCGGAAAAACTGCTTATTTTATTACAGCAGCGAACTGTAAGGCGGATAGGATAGGCCCCGGGCGGGATTGGCACAATCCCAATTAGAGGTGGAATCAACCTCGCTCCTCTACATTTCTTATTATACCTACTTTTTATAAACTACGTGTTCTCCATTCTCCAACTGCTCAGTAATGTTGATAAAGATTGCTTTCGTTTGTCTTAACATATTCATTAAAGTACTGGGAGTGACACTTTTATCTATTTAGTGAGAAAATGTGGGGACGACATAAGTTCCTTTTGTTAAGTCCTACATGTAGACCACTATTTTATTCATTAAATTATTTTTTATTGTAACTTAATTAGCCAAACAACAGTCGTATTAAGTAGATAATTACCTTTCCCTAAAGTTGTATACGAACTAATAATCTTTATTGCATGACTTCTGTAAATCTAATGCATGGCGTGTTCAATTCGAGAATAATATTACTTTGAATGAAGAAGATATAATACGTAATAATGTAAAGGTCAGTTTAGTACATCAAATAAAAAAATGTCGCGTATATGTATATGCTTCATTTACTCACATATAAATCACATAAACCTTAATATAAGCAAAGCCCATATTAGTTTAAATATGCAAGCGACAGATGTTACCACCCACACATAAATTACTAGACACACAGGCACTGCGCTAGTTTTCATAATTAATTACGATGAATCAAAGCTTACTTATAAACCATATCAATCATTCGGATAGCAATCAAATTCTCTTCGCTTTATAGAAAGCGAGGGTATAATAATTCTATTTTTGTAGTTCTGAGAATAACTTTATAGTATGTAGGTAGGTACTAGACGATAATGTTGGCTGTAGGTGAAGTATTTTTTGCATATTATAATGTAGGTATGTTCAATGCTTTTTTAAGCCTTGAGAGGTTTTTTTCAAAACCAATCGATTTTTATTGCCCTAGTGCAATTTTTAAACTGTTATGAAAGTTGTAGGTACGTCAATCTTCTTCCGGTTTTTTCACTAAAGTTTATTAATTATGCACCGACGCAATTATTGAGGGCTGGTGCAAAATGTTTGAAACTTTGCCCGCTTGTAGGAGGTACTAAAGCGAGGCGGAAAATTTGAATTTTTCAGCCGTTACCTGTGCCTATAAATCAAATGTATGGACGCCCTAAGCTCTGCGGGAGCGCGCACTCGAACATTTTAAAATTTAAATTACAACTCCCTACGAGAGGGAACATAATATTATGTAGATAATTGCACGTCCGTGTACTATGATTTATAATACAGAGATGTATGAAGTGTCTCATGGCTTAAAAGACTTTCGCCGCGAAAGTTCACCTCTTATCTTCTTTGTTCTCATCGTACTGACATCATCCTCATCTTTTTCAAATATATAGCATTAAAAAAAATGTCTATATTTTTTATTGAGCGCTCGTACCAAGTGGAATGTTATAAAACGTTTTTATTAAAAAATAGCTTACCTTATACTAAACAACGTTATTACATCAAACTTGATTTTATTTAGAAATAACGAAATTGTAAACGTAAGATATGTAATAAAATTTAGGTGTGAGATTTACAAAGTAGCATCACAACAGATTTTTTTATCAAATATCAGCGACCAATTAGACTCCGGGTTCGCTCGGTGGAACAACTATTTCTTGTTAATGTTAAGTTCCAGATTTCAAAATGCACCAAAATTTGCTTTTTGATTGACTACCGTAAGTTGTAGTTGATTTACATACGTGACATGCGGACCATATCAGGTACTACAAAGATTTCGGAGATCATCCGCCCCTCAGACTTTTGACATAGTAATATAGATTTGTATTTATGTATATTTTGTATTATTAGTGGCTATTATCGAGAACCGTTTCAGTCGCCAGCTATCGAATCGTTCACGCATTACTATATTGTACATACTGTTCTACAGCGACATCTGTACGACTAACAACTAACTAAATAAAATAGAGTATCACAAGAGCAACAATGAAGACCGCGGTCGTGATTTAGTAGTTCTAAAACTCAACAAAAGATGGCCTATAGTTTAAAAGTCCAATGAAATTCCACCAAAACAAAACCAAAATTGTCAAGTGCTTTAAGACTAATGGTATTAACCATTACACAAAAACGCTATTTATCATTTTACTTATCCGGGTAACGATCCAGTTTTTTTTCTTGGTTAGCGAATTTATACAATACTTCACTTATTATCAATCTCGTTAAACAAACGGACTGGCTTCTTAAGTAAACCGTTTTTGATACCAAAAACAACGAAGTTACAAAAGTTAACGTTGCTACGCTGACCATCAATCAAAAGTACTTGGCTATTGAAATAGAAACGCCGCTGCTTGAAAAATAGTTACTTAAGTACTTTTTATACATACTCGTACATGCATTTCTAAATATCGCTGCTTTTCATGAATACTCGCACAATCCAAAATCCACATTTTACAGGGTAGCCGTTTGAAAATTAAACAAAATAAATCAATATTGTAAAAAATAATCAATCACAAAACGACATTTTTGCGCGCCATTATGCCAATTTTGCCGTTATGAATGTGTCTTACTAAGTATGAAATAAGGAATATTTTGGATTTATTTGGGTTGGTTATAAACTGGTAGTTTCAAAATTTTCTTTTGTGCGAGTATTCCTTAAAAGCAGCGATATGTTCTTAATTAAAATTCTAAAACTCAAATTCAATATTCTAAATTGAAATTTGAAATTATATTACCTTCACAACTACAAAAAAATTTAAATAACCTTAGGCCACATGAGTTACGAGTAACATAAAATTAGAAAGAAGAATAGTCCAAGCAAACTTGTGACACAAATGTACATAGAAACCTACATGTACTAAACCTAAATATTCCTGACTTATTAAGTGTATCTAATCGTACGTTATTTTTCCCTAAAACATATTAAACAGATTGAATAGGAAAATACAGAGTTAGTGAATCAGATTCGCAAATGTAAACAAGTTACAAAGAAACCAAAACCAGGGAATCAGTAAAAGTGACTGCGCAGTTACCAGGGCGGGCGGCAACGCGCAACGGCACGCGGCACTGCGAACCCTCCTGTCGCCCTCGACACTCGCTTCGCTCTGTCCTTGCTGTGTTTGTTTTGACTTCAGTTTCCCTGCCGACAGAACCACCGACGCTCTCAAC
The DNA here is from genome assembly GCA_018246895.1 of Aspitha aspitha aspitha. NCBI lineage: Eukaryota > Metazoa > Arthropoda > Insecta > Lepidoptera > Hesperiidae > Aspitha > Aspitha aspitha. Next base: position 18,767 of record DWGJ01001144.1, read on the forward strand.
TACATCATCGACTTGCATCATAAACAGGTAAAGTAGTATTCATTAGAAGTCATTTCAATAAAGATCTAAATGGAAAAGTATCAAACTGTAAAATACGCGGTAAAATTTCGTTACGTAACAAAAGCCAAGTAAAAGTGATCACCACGAAATATACTGTAAACATTATATATTAAAGTAAGATGCCATGCTAATAATCATTGAGTTTGAAAAAAATAAGATTGGTCATCGGGTTTCATACTAGTCGATTTGACCCACAACCCGTAATGAATAAGTAATTTATTATAAGTTGTTCGTTTGAACACAATATACGCTTATCGAAGTTGATAACGGTATAAACGATCAGTCTTGAAATTTAATGAACTGAAATGGCTAATTCGTACATTATAAAACAGTGCAGCACGGGTACTTATCGTACAAGTAGGTATAGCTTTGCATTAACCTAGCTTACGGTTTGAGCTGTGACCTAGAAAAATGGTCACAATGACATACTCGTAGCATTATTCTTAGACATGACACCAAAATATATTTTTATTCTGTATTATATACCTAATTAATTTTTGATTTAGTTTGATTACATGATTGTAATTGTGTGCACTATTTTGAGGAAAACAATGAACATGAATAAACGAACTTTTCTTTTCTTTCTTTCTGCCTTCACAACAAAACAATACTATGCCGAGTTCAAAAATTTAAATATTTACGTTATATAATCTGGCTGGAGAGACCAGAGTCCAGCAATGGACTAACTATTACTTAGAGATAAAACAACACCGGTCAAGTGCGAGTTCCGTACCATCATCTATAAGAGTTATAGCGGCAACGGAATACACAATTTGTGAAAATTTCAACTTTCTAGCTATCACGGTATATCTAGAAAATACAATAACTAACATAGTACTATATAAAACAAAGTCGCTTTCTCTGTCCTTATATCCCTATATATGCTTAAATCTTTAAAACTACGCAACGGATTTAGATGCGGTTTTTTTTAATAGATAGAGTGATTGAAGAGGAGGGTTTATACGTAAAATAATCATGGTATAGGGAAAGGGGAATTGTTTTACTCCAAGTTTAACGCGTGCGGGCCACGGGCAGTAATGAATAAATCAAAACTACTGGATCGATTTTAGTCATTTTTTCAGTGAGTGACATAGGCTATATATTTTATACACGTGCGAAGCCGGGGCGGGCCACTAGTTACTTCATATAATACACAGGAGTGCAATAATAAAAATAAACACATATAATTTACAAACGATAATTTGATTAAATAATTTTCGCCATGGTAACAATATCTATGTATCTATCTCGCTCACTCCTAAGCTGGCCACAAATCTATTTAGTTATCTTTAAGTTTACTTTAGTATCCTTTAGAGATTTATTTGCGGCTTATGATTTTAGAAAATTCTGAAACCTAAATTAATTCACATATTCTCATATAAACCTAAAGGAATTCTTAAACGCCTTCCTTATCAATATGCAATATGTTGATATTAATATGATTGTGACGATTGTTCAGATGTAATTCGTTATTTAATTTTATTATTAAACCATTTTTATGAGAATGTTATTTTAAATCTCCGCGTTTCTAAATAGGACCGGTCATTCGCTCCTGCACACGCTGTACGGGCAGTCCCTGCGGTACGACTGCGAGTATTTTATCGAGTACTTCGCCCTCGACCTCTTGATGGAGGACGGCGTGTGCAAGGGCTGCATCGCCCTCAACCTCGAGGACGGCACTCTGCACAGGTAATCCGATCAATATAAACATTGTGACCGATATCTAGTCGAATGTATCAAGTCTTATTCGAAACCAATGTCACTTATCGTATCGTTATCATGTTATCGTGTCGCGCCACCCGCGGCGACTCGCTAAGAATGGACGGATGTTTACGCTCGCGTTTATACAACTTAAAGCTATTCTACACTGTATTAAACGGCAGTTTGAAACAGTGTAGACAGTTGTTTTATGCCAAATTTCATGTGACATTCAAACGCCCTTGGCGTCAAACCTCTGTTTCAAACCGCCGCTTAATACCGTGTAGCACAGCTTTTATTGTTTAAAAACCCGCTATGTGCGGTCTATGTAACATCTCTTGGTCCGGTACTTTTTCCAAAACGTATTAACACTGCCGGGCCGCACTCGGCCAGCGTGTCAGACTATGGTCGTACCTACCTTTCAAGTTCTGAAAACAGGGAGACGATGGAGGATTTCGTGATGTACGGTATGGAATATTTATATGACAATACAAAATGATGTGCCTCATTCATATTCTCTGTAATATGAAGATATAATAGATACAAGTATCCTATATTGATAATTTTTCATGAAAATTCTGTTGTGAACCAAGTACTAAAAGCATTTTCAAATTTAATTATCACTATTAGAATATGAACAATTTTTCCTCTACACAAATAAAATGAATTCAATACTTATACTAAATTTGCATAAATGTTTCTGAAGGCATTGTGTTGTGTTTACTCAACCGTTTAAGCGATGTTCGCTACGAATTGTACAATTACTTGTGCCAACACGACTTGCTAAGAGGTTGTACAAATATTATATTTTGATTTTTCATTGAGTAAAATTTTTCCTGTACTTATGCATGAATTTTCTTTACAATATCGTGTATAACAGCTGAAATGTAACGAGTACTGTCGACATATAATTAGGTGTATAATGATCAATCATTGAGTGTATGTATATACCTTATCTATACTGATATTCTGAAGCTGAAGAGTTTGTTTGGTTGAACGCTCTAATCTCAGGTTCGAATTGAAAACTTATTTTTGTGTTGAATGAATAGTCCATTTATTGAGGAAGTCTATATAACATTACGCTAGACCTAATAGGAGTGGAGCAGCAATTCCGAATGTTGCTAAAACGGGAGAATATTGATTTCCACGCGGGCGAAGCTGCGGGCACAGCTGGTAATGAATAAAACAATTAGAATTTGAATTTGTCGAGTCCGAATGTGTTGTGAGAGTGAGAGAGAGAACCCGAAATGAGAACTCCATGGTGCGGCTCGTAGTTCAGGGACATATAGAGGGAAAGCGACCCCGTGGAAGATCGCCTACACGCTGGACGGACCTCATCAAAGC
>DWGJ01001145.1:0-21866 GCA_018246895.1 Aspitha aspitha aspitha
CACACACATACAACGTTCATTGTTTACATTCTGGTTGTCAATGTCAAACAAAAAGTCCAAAGAAATGTCAAAGAATTTTTTTTTATTATGGTCGAATTTCGACCAGTAGGCGACCACTAGTATGTATTACTAGCCGTACCTACCCGCGTGGAAATCAATAAGTTCCCGTTTTCGCAACATTTGTCATTGCTGCTCCACTCCTATTAGTCATAGCGTGATGTTGTATAGCCTTCCCCGATAAATGGACTGTTCAACACAAAAGCAATTGTTCAATTCCAACCAGTAGCTCCTGAGATTAGCGCGTTCAACCAAAGAAACTCTTCAGCTTTATAATATTAGTATAGATTTGGTTTAATAAATTCATTGGTTTGTTTCACCATACAAACATAATAAAAGTTATATAACATAGTGAAATTTAAATTCAAATATTGTTTCGGTTTTTCTGTACTTGGTTTTCGTTTAGTAAATTATTGTAACATAATCAAACCAGGTCTAGACAACGGTAGAGGAAAAAAAAATATCAATTTAACTATAACCGGCGCGGCCGGTATTCAGAATTGAACCCGGATCCCTCTAAGTGGAAGGCTGATCACACCACTAGGCTATCACTGCTTAATCTTTATTAGTGAAGTGTGAATCAAAGTAACTACTTTGATTAGGTATATAACTATATACACCAGTATTTCTAAATAAGCATAAGTCAAAGCATTTTGGGACCTTTATCATATTTAAGCCAATATCAGTAAGCCCGGAAATTGTCGTAAATTTGGAGCGCGGTAATGCCGCGTCTGACGCATTTAAATAATCTTTGATCCTTCGCGCAAATAACGCAAATCGTCGGAACCCATCGACATGAGCTTATTAAATTACGTAACGTTGCAGACTGACTTGTCCGTTGGAGCGGAACGCGAAAGATTTTCTTAATAATAATAAAAAATGGCGGAAAATAAAAACTGATGAATGAGTCAAGAGTCTCCGAAACCGGCGTGTGTGTAGGAGAGTGATGAATGTAGATGAAGCACGGCAGGTTTGTGAGGACAGAGGTATTTGGCACTCGCTGCGCCCTGCCTACCTCGATACGGACCTAGCGTGATGGACCTCAATAACATTCGTAGACATCATATTTAAGGGTGATTAAGACTTATATTATTGAAGGAAAACATCGTGAGGAAACCTGCACGCACACCTTAGAGATGTTATAAAGTATATAATATTTTCTGAGGTGTTTGAAGTCTACCAATTCGCACTCAGCCTAAATCCCTCTCACTATGAGAGGAGACCCGGTCTACTATAAAAATGGTCGAACAACAGCAACTGAAAATTTAAACATAACTTGCTATAACTTTGAAGGAAAACATCGCGAGGAAACCTGTACACCCTAAAGATTTTTATTACTATTATTTAATAATGTACTCATAAAGCGTGAACATAAAATACAATACATGACTACAGATAATATTGGTGACTATTTTTAATCGCACAATGCGACACGTGAGAGCGAGACGGATATACAAACAGTGTAGCCGAGAGAGGGACGAAAAATGAATATTATTTCTCACGTCATTTGATGCTAGAAGCGGCGGTCTCGCGACGAAAATACATTAAGCATGGCTGTCTATCACACCGAAGCAGTGACATATGTATGTTGTTCAATTTAATAAATTTTTCTGCTCACAAGAAATTTTACAGAAACAAACAGACCTAGAAATGGATAGGGCATCGAAATTAAATTTATATGTGCATATGAATCTCTATATATCTAGACATTCTACAGATAAGTAGGATTTATAAAGAAGAGAGGCAAAAAGATTTATGTATGTACTAGCTGTGCCCGGGACTTCGCCCGCGTTCGCAGTTTCAGAGAGTAGCCGAAACAAACAGACGGACAGAGAAACAAAAATTGTAAAAAATGCCATTTAGGTATTTGTACCGTGTATACATATGTACATATGCATTTAGTACAAAGCGATTATTTTAATATTATGACCCACAACTTTGCTTTCGGCGTGTTTTGTTCAAAATTCAATTTTTATTATACAAAACTGATAATGCGTGTGTTTCAAAGTATTACAAACAGACATTCACATTGTATTTATTTATATACATGTACATATATAAAGGATTTGGCTGTGAGCCCCGTTTCATTCATATTTATTACGTCATTTTATTTTAGTGGACACTGGCGAAGATGTATGGTTAGCGGGCAATTCGACTGAGTATTTTATTTATTTAATCTTCTTGCTGACCTCCCTCTCAAGGTTTAAGTATTATAAGCGACACATAGTAATCTCTGGAACAAAGTAGGTACTGTTCCTGTTCGTGACAGGTCTTTAGAATGTGCATGTTTAATAAGCGTTATTAACTAAGGATGTTCACTACTCTAGTACGGTTATCTAGCGATTAACATTTCGTCCGTATTAGGCTAGCAGATGCCCGTTCTTAAACGAAAGTGATCGGATAACATCGTGAAGAAACCTAGACCCTTGAAGAGGTTTGTATACTGAAAGAAAGAGAGCCAGTAAAAAAGAAAGTAGGAAATATTCTGGAGAATATTCGTGTGCAACAGTGTAACGATGAAAGTTGATAAATATGTACTTTTAATTTAATTGTAAACTGTAGAAACGTCATCTCTAAGTAACTTTTGCACAGTGTTGGAAATTATATTACCTAGAATTTAACATAACTGTTTAGGCTTATTATCATCGATTCAACTGATTTAAAAATATGTATATTCATTTAAGTAAAATTCCGGTTCGTTCAATATCTTTTTATTGACACATTTTGAATTTAAAATTAGAACTGAACAATAACTCTGTTGTTTAAATACAAAATTAACGCGTTCTATAAATGTTGAACGCTCCTGTAATTGGCAACATACATGCCCGGTTTCATTGTAAGGTGTTTCATATAAGATTAGTATGTAATTGTAAAAGCCCACAGGGGAACTCGGGGAGGGTGAGGAAGGGGATTTGGTTTCCAAAAAAACTACGGTTTTAATACTCGGAGTTAAGGAAGGAAGTAACTCCGAGACCGTTTTTATTCACACAAATCCTTATAACGTTACCTGTCTTATACAATCCCCAAAGAATCTTAACACCGTGATTCAGGATGCGCACTAGCGCCATCTAGTTGGTCGGTTGCGAACTACTAAGTAAGCTCGAACAGGCGGCACTCATAAAAATTGCCAAAAATGGTCAACAATTTATTGAGATATACTCAACTCCCATAACTTATAGTTATCAATTAGAAATAAAAATACTTTCGATAATAAATTATAAGTAAAACAACGTTTATAAACTTTAATAGAAATACGCATTTATACAGAATAATTGGCCACCACAGCAAATTCGTCATGAAAGCGATCTGGTTGCATAATTAATGCGTGATGGAAGGCCATTAATATCCCGGAAACCAGAGCCATACCGCCCGGGGAGCGTTACCGATCTATTGTTTAATCCCCCGCGGCCCACGCTCTGCGATTCGCATACTAAAATTATAATTGAAATTCGTAGTACCCTATGTTATAAATGCATTATTTGAATTGCGGGTATTACACGTATACATACCTACTATTCACGTTGGACTACCAACTTGACATTTACCGAAGAATTTTTCTTGTCTTTTATTTTTATTTATTATTTTCAGTCCTTGTTCTCGTCTACAGTAGGTACTCGTTTATTTGAATTTTTTATAGTTAATTTAAATAAAGCATACAGGTACACATTTTTATGAAAGTACAAGCAACATTTCCTGTTAAGCAAGTCAGTAATCCGAACCTATCCTTGACAAGGGGGTGGGGGCCGAGTGTCCTAAATGAGATCACAGTAAATTGACTCTACTTTACAAAAGTCATAATGTGACAATGCGGCTCAATATTCAGGTATCTTGACCATGAGTATTCTTAAAAGGAATTATTATGCGTGGCGTGCCTATACCTACTAAGTTTGTAATTTTATTATTACTTACTAATAAATACTCTACCCGAGTTATTGCCCGTATTTTGAGGAGGTGTGGAAAAACCTTTACCAGTCGCTGCAAAGTTAATTGTGCTGGTGGTGATGTTAATAAAGTAGGTAATAACGGTGACAATGGATAACGGAAAATAAATACTTATTGAGAAATGAAAACTTCTAGGAAAACAAATCTTTAGCTGGTAACCGGTTCAGTAAACTGAGCGACCTTGACCGAGGGGTGCGGCCACTCCCCGCGCCATCCCCCGCCCTCATTAAGATTGCCCATTGTATCTTCATTGTAAGCCAAATGTAGGTCGTTATTATACGAGTACTATATTTACACAGTACATTTTAATCAAAATTTAAATAACATTATTTCTCATTTATATTTCTTATACAGTTCCGTATTATAGGTTAATAGCCAAATCTGATTATATAACAATTAATTTTAAGAATTAGCTGAAACATTTTAATACATCACATCAGAGTTCGTTATTTATAGAAGTCGTGACGTGGTATCTAGAACCTATTCCAGTAGCAGTTTTGTTTGATGGCTGTTGTCACCAAATCTAGTTTGAAAAAATAAATTAGAAAGTTGCATTCGGATATTAAAGGACTTGTATCAACTAAGGCTCAAATATCAGCCTGTTTCGTAATACCTATCGATTATGAAAATCTTTTACCTGTTTTTTTGTAATATATATACATCCCTTTTTTTTCATATCCACGACTATAAGAATCGATATATTAATATAATATATTGCATATTACATGTGATATTTCACTAACAATATCTAGACCTATTTTGCTCAAGTCTATACCGATATCGGCAATTTTAAATATTCATTCACGTGGATTTGATAATTCGTCGGAATTTGCCAAGTGTTACAACAGATGTTTTAACTTGACAATATAATTGTTCAGTTTTTCAAGTACCTACATATTTTCATAATGTGGCCTTGACATTAGGTGCGGCCGGCTGACCGGATGGCCGCCGCGCTCTGATTGAGATACTTCCGATGCCAGCGAAAGTTACAAAGATTGTGATTGATTGGTTTCTTCGTCCATCAATTGTGTAAAACATATTACGGATAAATTTACCAACTGGCATGTTGAATACGACATTATAATTTAAATTCATATTTGGCTTACTCAATTTACATCTATGATTAATTATATTTAATTTTACATATTGCTGTAAATTCTGTCTTTTCGTCATATACTGCTTTAATATGTTCAAGTGAATGTTGCATACGTTTATAACTTACAAAACTGTGCAGGATATAAAATTTTATCTCAAATTGTGTTAAATAAAATCAAGGTCGCTTATCGCGACTAGCCGCAATGCAAGTGCGTATTTTTTAAATAAATTCAGCGCACTTTTCCGTTATCTGGTCAGCATCCAATGACCACATCGTTTTGGTTGATAAAAAAGCTCTGATACGCTGTCATGCACAGAGTGAAGTACAGAAGAACTGAAAACTATTTTCTTGGTAACCAATAAAAAGCTTTACTGAACCTGGACTTGAGCTGACATGCGGCCGGATATCAGGCGGCAGGCGTGCCCTAATTGAAACAGGTTGTTCCGACCTGGTCGCCGAATTCAATTATCGGAGTTAACCGGTCACATAAGCTTAGGGTTTCATATCACACTGTACTGAATACCGGATCTGCATACGTAAAGGAATGTACTGTTAAAAATAATAATATCATTTCCCTTCGACGGGCGCGTGGCTGGGTTTTTCACATTACTTTTTTATAGGACAATGTTTAAAATAACGGAAAAGTACACAACACTTGGTAGCACCACAAATTAAACTGAGAATGTCTAAACATAACTAATGTTAATACCGTCGTTGTTATAGGACAAGTTGACCGTTTGAGAGCAATAAATGTAATGGACTTTTTTTCAGTTTAATCCAGTGCATTGAATGCAACTAAAATATGATGACTACACAACCAACTTTCGATTTGTATGACGTAAAAATATAATGTACACAGAACTGCCAGGAATGTACGATTTGCAAGATGAGGATATATTACCGATTTAAAAGAGGGTACTAAATGTAATAGATTAAGAACTTAAACGGATTGGATTAAGATTGAATTTCATAAAGCAACAATGATTATTTGGTTTGTTTATGAAATCGGTCTGGAGCTGGGCTTCCACTTGATGAACTCCGGAATTATCCCGACCTTCGCCCGTATCTGTAACGCGAGATAATAACGCTCACTGACCGAAAGTTATAACTTCACTTTCTTTGTCTCAACGCATTCATTTCTGTTTCGATACTGTCCGTAAAGCAATAATCTGTTCTTGATATTTTTTAATATTAACAAATGAAACTAAACATTTGCATTATGTAATTACTTAAAAATAAAAAGTCCACATATATGTATGTACATGTATTATTACGACTTCTCTCATGCGATGTACCTATGTATTGTTTAATTTATTAATTAAGTAAGTATAATTTAATTCGCGTTGCGTAGAAACAATTTTTATATTGGGGTCGTTTGGTATGATCAAGAATGTTTTTATATATTTACTAAGAATGTAAAGCGAATTATTAGTCGACACTCAAACGAACGGGTTACAGAAGACGTCGTTTTTAAGAAAATCAGCTTTAAGCACGTGGAGTGTAGGTATAAGGTATAACTAACCGAGATTCTAGAACGTTTATTCATAATTGGTATTGGTAGCAAATTGGAGTCCATGTATATGCTAACTAGTCCGCAAGTATAGCTCTCGGCCCACTGATCATCAAATCGATTTCTCATCGGTAGGTCAAAAGTTACGTTTATTCACACCTCAATAGATCATAAGTACCTTTTAAAAAATAGTAACTCACGTTACTAAACTGAAAAGCTGCTATTAAATTAACCAGGATGTGAAGATAGAAAAGAAAATGAATCGACTTCTTTCTTTAAATATCTATACATTTGACATGTTCTTTTGCTGTTGACATTGATACGCGACAAAAGATGCGATCGAAGTTTCGTAATATATCGTATGCAGTAAGATAAAGTATAAACAGTACGAAGGCACCTGTTTATTGGCAGATAACATGCGGATAATCAATAAACGTACATTATTACGTAGAAGATGTCCAGTAATAGAAATTCTATAGTGACTTGAGAAACTTCCACAGAGTGATCTTTCATTAAACTCGGTTAACATGATTAAAATTATTTACTAGCACAAGGAGACTCAGACATTCATATTTGAAAAAACCAAATGATGCAAGCGAATCATATACGTATGTATAACCTTCGCTACGGAAAGTATTTGGATTATGAAAAACTGGTAGCGTAGCGGTAACTTCAAATATGTTTTTTTAAGTTATCTGCTACTGGATATCTCCAACATCTCGACAAGAATGTCTTCCGCAACGGCAGGAGGCTTGGGAGCCTACTCCAACAGGAGATATACGAGTATTATACAGTTGGTTTGATTACCGGCAAGACATAGAGTAAAATAAGAGCTTTACTGACTAGGCTGGGAGGATAAATAATACAGCTTCTAAAAAACAAAAAGTCACTTAGAGACCTATGGTATGGTGCTATTTATAAACGATGACATTTGTATATACAATTTTAAAGGTTACTGCGTATACCATCAATATTTCTGATGCTTGTTTCATCTGAACGTTCAGAATTCATTGCCATTGGCAAATCAACAAATCATAGATTTAGCTAACGTTATTTCGGGCCGACCTTGACATGTCGGCATTCGAGTATTCCTAGTGCAAATGCAGTTGACAAGGTCACTCTCCACTTGACACTGGGATCAATTCGCGGTTTGATATACAAACGCACGGAGTCGGCCAAGGGCAGGGATATTTGGTAAATATGACTGCAAACGCACTGATACACCAAAGCTCGTCATTTGTAGATTTTATACGAGTATCTCTGTTACACGTTAGATTGAGCGCCACGGTTTTTGAATTTAGAACGCATGATTTCAGGGTTACGCCGCATTCTTATAAAATTCCTAATAGGTCTAAGGCGAAATATGTACCTATTATTTAATCATTTATTATATGTAGAGGTGTTATTATTCAACTTTCATCGATACGTGACAAGTAAAAGAGCAATTTAATAATAATTTCCTAATATTTTCGTGACTGTAATGAATGGAGATTTTTGAACATTTCCCTCTAGTAGACAAAGCGTGTTATAAATGTCGTCATTTATAATAAGTATAATTTTGGACAATGTAAAAAGCCTCTTTTTATGAGAATATGTATTTGTGATGTCATGTTGTGATTTGTGTGAGCGTGTCTGCGGTTCGTTATGCCGATTACGCCCAAAACCCTGCCTCGTCTCGACATTCTCTACTATGTATTCTACAGCAGCTATGACACTAATAGGGTATAATATATCTCGGTACATTAGCTACATACTTTCCAACGTTCGTGTTTTGAGCTGTCTAAGCTTCAGTTTTAACGACCATTTGACATGAATAAGAGGAAAGCAACTGAAAAATGGCTAATATTATAGTGACACTCAAAGGGGAAAAAGATTGAAAATTAATCCACAGAACTGAGTACTTGCAGAAGACAGAAGAGATTGCATATAAAAAAGCATTTTCAAAATCAATTTTTGGTGTAGTTAAATCAATCATCTAAAAGAAATGACAATAAAATTGAAACACTTCAGGCACGCTACTGAGTTATTTGTAATAGAAATAGCAGTGGAAAGCGCGGATATGTTACCGTTTTCCGTAAGTTGTAAAACCGCCTACCTGGCGATGGTACGTTTCCCAGAAACAACTGTATACATGTCAGTAGTTCTCGTTTACCTCCCACTGTTCCGCTCGTGGAGAAAACTGCAACGAGACGTGTGCAAAGAAAACAGTTCAATAATTTTCATATGATGAAGTTACACAAATGTCACGAAGTTAAATTACTTCTTTCTGCGGTGATATTTGGGAAGATGCCTTTAGGGTGTAGTAAATGATGCGGTACCGTGTACAAATTGTAATAATAAAAAATTGGTCGTCAGTTAATTGAGACTGTAACACAATTACTTATGATTTTGCTTTAAGTCACGGAAGGTAAAACGTATGTGTATTAATGCAGCTACAAAATATTCGCATAGTTAATATAGTTAGGTGCTTATATGTATATGTATGTACTTGTATTAAGAACGTATACATTGTTATCGGGGAAATCTACAAAATTGCTTTTAATATACAAAATTTGAATTTACATCGGTTAACATCGGTAAGATTCACATGGGTGGATTTACTCTTAACCATCAGTAAGAAATAATGCACTACAACATCTAAACAAAAGAGAATCGACGTCAGCGCCAACAGCGATTGATTAATTGGGCTTTTAAAAGTTTATTACACTTACATCTGCTCGTTGCTCTACCTGTATCTATAGTAACTTACTGCAAATTAACGTCCAATTCTTTCACTTCTAAGCGAATTTATCAAAAGCGATGAAAAATCTTTTCTTTTGATGTATTAAATGTGTATACTTTACAACGAGTTTCATTAATAACACATGTTATACTGTATTTATACAAATAAACCAAAAGAACATCGCTTTGGAAGTGGTCAAGAATCTTGCAGCAATTCAAATTTTAACCGAGTTATATATATATGCGCCTGAGTTACAAAAGAAAACTAAATTTATTAAACGTTCATCCAATGAGGAAAAATCCGAATAAATTTGCAATAATAAAATCCATCTGATTCTCAGAGCAACAGAACAACAGCAGACATAGTTTTTTAAATTTCATCTGTTAGAAATAATTATGTGCATACGTATATCTTTCGGTCGGTTGAACGGGAGAAAAACGGTAGCTCAAAAAAGTACGGCTTGGTTGCATAGATAACTAAAGTCTTATAGATTTTAATTATAGAAACTTATCCACAACGGTTTTCATATTTATTAGCACATTCCAATAAAAGGACGCGCCAAACGTACCTGCGTAACTGAAGGTGGACAAATTGATGGTCACGATATAAAGTGAACACTATAAAACGACAACTGATTAAATAAACACGGAGGTGTAGGTGTGTATGCGACTTTGACGTTTATTACTATTGTCTACGAATTATTACCACTTACATATAACACCTGAGAATTGTTCTAAGTTTTGATTGTATCTATCTATTTTATCTACCTATGCCCGGAATAAGATGTTAATGGTACGTACTAGCAGTTGCGCAATCTACATTCTACATGGATAACAAGTAAAATATTCCCATGATATGAGATTTAGGACATAAATTCTCTTTTAGTGACGAGGGATTTAGAACAGATTTCGTGAAATTAGTAGGTATAGGTGGTGAATACCGGATGCGTGATTTCGCACTTTGTACCCGCCTTGAACTTTTAAAATGAACGAACTACGTAAACTCCGTTTCCTCGAAGCTTTCATCGAGTTTTATAAGTTCCTAGACTCACATTAATTTGGTTGCGTGTTATTGACTGTAGCATATTTTCCGCTGTTACGAGGCAGTTGCGATGCCGGTCTCAAAGTGAACATTTGACAACGTAACGTTACCTGATGTATCTAACTGTTTATCGTTGTTATCCATGTCTTGAAGGATACCTTTAGCGATATTGGGGTGGATACAATTTGCTGTACCTTAGGGTATCTACTGCATAGCGCACCAAAAGTAATATTTAACCTACATTGCTAAGATTACGATTACAATATTACAATATTTTTTTTACCATATCTGTAGTACTCATTGATGTTTTTTTAAATTACTGCTTGCTTTGCTGTGTTGCTGAAACAATGTTCAATTACTCTCCCTCTGTTTAACTACTCTTACACTTAGTAGAACAATTACTCAACGTCTTCACCTAGACTTTAAGATATAATATGCCAGACCAATTTAATAAAACAAGTTTAAAAAGTGATAATAAAATATATTCCCGAGAGAAGTTTTAAATTCAACTCGTACAACATTGAACAGGATTCTTATAGTGTAACGCGTGTAGAATAGCTATGAATGTCTAAAGGTTTTTTTACTTTCGATCGAATACAGAGCAGATTTTAAGTCTCGCAAATTTGTTTCCCGCTCGTTTGTTTTGGACTTATTGCTTATTTCTGTGTTTATTTTATACTTCAGGGTAAACTTCTCATAATCAAAGCAAAATCCAATAGAATTTTGCTTACTTACCTAATATTTGACGTATAGTAAATCTTTTGTAAGTGAATTGTTTAATAATTGAAGAATAAAAACGTAAATGATAAACTTTAAATTTTCTTAAAAACTCTGAATTTTCGTGTCGAAGCTCAACTGTTAGTAACTAGTATACTCGTAGATATGTCAAATTGGTACCTAACAAAATATTCGTTCGTTTATCTATTCAAATAATTCAAACCATTAGCTTTCACACTAAAACTGGTCTGTTGTAGTGTTTTTCGAAAGGAAGGCGCGTCTTCGATACCACGTAGGTAAGTACGTAACGTAATGTACGTGAAGCTGATAAAACTACTCGTTCACTGCAATTTACGATAGGATAATTGAGTGAAAATAAAATTATAATAACATATGCCGTTACCGTTACGAAACCGATACTGTTTTGCCATTTTCGTGCAATAGCGGACATAAGTTAACACGTTACAGTAGGTAATTAAAACAACAAAATGACATCTAATGTAGGTGTATTTTAGGTGAGTTATATAAAAAAAAAGATTTCTCTTTGCACTTAAAATTCTAAATAGTTATCGTATTCTCATTTCATACTTCACATAGCACATCCTCTTGAATAAACTAACATAATTTCTTATTTCAATTATTTTAGATTTTTGCGCTTAGGTGGTTTAACATTGCTCTTATATGATGTAACTCTTTATGTTATCATTTCTTTTAGTACGGACGAGTAAAAACCCTTGCATCGTAGTCTAACATACGAGTATAAATTGAAACTGTTTACGGATTTATTCAGAATGACTAATTAAGGCGCTTTCCCGATGTTTTTGTGTAAGCGGACTTCCTGGGAAGTAGGAAAGCCGGCGGTCATAGCGCTTGTCATCTGGCCGTCATATTAGTGAAAGCAGCGGCATTACCGACACGTTAGACAACGTATTGCGTAATGTAATACGCAGTTGTTCTGGGGCGGTGTAGGATTGTGACCACTGCTGCAATACTGCACTCGGCATAACGAGACGATAACTGACTTATTTGTCGCGTCGTGTTGGCTTATTTGTCTTTTATATAGCTGTATAATACATCAATAAGTTATTGATATTTAATATCAGTGGACTATAGACATTTAAGTAAAATTACATTTGCTGCGTATTTATTCCTGCTACAATCGAAAATTGACAGGAGTGCTTTGTTATCGGTTATCTCGTTGCTATCTTTTAAAAAGATAATTTGGTTTTTGTTCCCAACAAACGAGGAAGTACCCAACTCATATCTCCATCAATCGTTATTGATGGCATTCGGAAGTTTGTTGAACCACTCAACCAGTGGAATGAGTTCTAGTTGCAGTAACCGCGTCACACTTTAATGTCTTTAATGCAAACTTTATCAATAAAGCAGTGAAGCAAGCGGAACTAATGGTAAATAATCGTCTTTTGTTGCACAATTGAAATTCTAAACGTTAAACTTTCTTATAACGACGAATAATTAAAGATAGGTACAACGTTGCGTTCTACATACTTGTATGAATAAAATATACTGAGTCAGTATAAAATTATGATGTAACGGAGAATATTAAAATAGAGTAACAACCAGCTTGCGAAAAACATATTTATCTAGTGTCGTAATATATATGAATTATGAAAGCAAAATGCTGTGTTTTATTATACGGTATCTTCAAAATTAATTCAGTGATAACTATCATTGAAATATAGCTCACGTAAAACTTCTACTATATAATTTTTATAGTAAACAATCAGCATAATAATTCGAAGATCTAAATGTATGTATATGCTATCAAACTGTTCGACTGTTTGCCGTGAATGGCACAATATCTGGCACTACTCGTAATTGAACTACAGATGCTAAGCCGTTTTGTCCTATTACTACGATCGTATGTATACGTTAAACATATATATATGTAGTTTCAAGATTATTCCACTGGCGCTGCATTAATACACAGATATAAAGCGATATAATTAATCAATGAACACTCGCCTACATCGAGCAACCTTCTCGTCAAGGATTATTGCCTCGACGTTGATAGTCGGAGGCTTGAATATTGAAATAACATCTGTTTTATCATCCTTTGATAGTGTGACATGAGGGAATTGTTATGATTTCTACATTTTCATCTATTTTCGGTTTATTTTGTATGTATTGTTTATTTATGTTTTTTGTTTTTAGTGCTATTGTTCCTCTTAGGATTTCATGATCATTAAATTTGCATAACACTGGAGATCACTTATTGCTTGTAATAATATAATACAAAACATTTACAAATTACAGTGAACTGTCCTAGTACAATAAAACAAAGAACTACAATTATCCGACGAGTACTTATACAAAGTGTTTCAGTAAAACTAGCCAGCCTAAAACTGTAAGTACATATTTTATTGTATTCGGTCAGGTAGTGGATAGTTTGTGACGTCAAAGCCATTGACGTCGAATTCGAAATATGTAGGCAACCGATTTAACTCAACATTGAGATAACATCGGAATGGTCTAATGAGCTGTCCAATAAGCTCGTTAGGAAAATGAATTCCTACACAAATATATTTTCGGGGTGAAATATGTTGCTAAGTTTTTGAAGGGTTATTTTTAAAATATCGAACGGATTCTTCAGAATACTTTATTGATAGAAACAGAGATTATCTGTGATTAAAATACAATATTTTCTATTTTTAAAACAACAGATGTAGGCAATCTACTGCGATATGAATGTCGGCACATACAGCGAGTAGTGCCTAATGGTTGATGAACGTTCGTTTGCGTACAGGTAATATATTGATTAGCATGTTCTTGTTGATGTTTGGTATTGTTCGGTAATATTTTTTGTTTCTCTAAATACGCTTTGCGCCAGTTAAAGATATGATTTTTAGAGCCGAGCCATTCATCAGTGTGTGTAGAATTTCAAAATAGAATCGCTACATTGTATTTATGTAAAGTGTAATTTAACGAAAATTCCATATCATATGAGGCGTTTCCACTTAGACAAGAATGGAAACGCATCTGTGACCGACTAAGACAATTGATTCGATATAATTTATGTGATAAATATCAAATAATGACTAATGACTTTTTAGCTGCAATGAGCATCTTGTGGGTCTATGACATTCGATTCTTGTTACCAAACGGGATTATTACAATAACAGAGACATATACATTTACCTAATACATATTAAGGTATTATTGGATATGACTACTCTGCATCTCGGTTTCCGTGTATCAGTCTGGCTGTTTATATTTTTATTATTATTTCTAAATACATATGTACATATATGTAGATTAATTACTCTGAAAAATTACATCATACAACAGACATCATAACTACACGAAATATTTCCATTTTAATGTTTCTTATTTCATTCTGTCATACACGTGAGTAATGGACGACACAATTCGACCGAACTCCAATTATTACCATAACACGACATTAACTGATGGTCACACCTCTATAATTGTATGTTACTAGTATACAATTTTTTTTGGTATCATATTTGGAACAATTTCGCTTATTACATTAATAGTCACATATATCTCGCTGCATGTCAGAATTAATTTAAATCGCTCTGTGCCTCAATTTGGTTTTATAGGTGCCTACTATTAACATCTTTCAAATAGTAAAACAATGTAGTACCTAATGTTTACTGTAAAGATTAAAATTTTGGTTTTGAACTTGATGTATGGGTGCAGAAAATTAATTCCGTAAGGAATTGTTCGTCAAAAGTAATCATAAAAATTTTCCTTTCGATTTTGTTATTGACCGTCATTGTATCATAGCAGTAAACCTCCAAACAAAATCATTAATTTAATTTTCATATATTTGCCTATATGTAAAGTATGAATAAATAAGTTTCACGTGATTGAGAAAAACATTTTCATTGATAGTGTGTAAGCTAAAACTGTTTTCTTAAAGCCTTTGATGGCGCTCTAAAGCTGTTTAGAAAGACGTCATGTCATTACACCTAAACTGCTGTGAAGGCAAAAACATGCCGGGTTCACACGATTTAACAGCGATAATAATCGTATAAAACATATTTCATGCATAATAAACTTCTATATAAAAATCTCATTTTCATGGCCGTAGTCAGGGTAGGTAAGGCAGAATTGACTCTTGTTCGTCCC
The DNA here is from genome assembly GCA_018246895.1 of Aspitha aspitha aspitha. Taxonomy (NCBI): domain Eukaryota; kingdom Metazoa; phylum Arthropoda; class Insecta; order Lepidoptera; family Hesperiidae; genus Aspitha; species Aspitha aspitha. The sequence continues at coordinate 15,202 of DWGJ01001145.1, forward strand.
AATCTTTTGCACCCTATATATAAAAATGTATCATTAAATTTTATATATTAAACTATGATTTCTCATTCTTCTCCTTAAATCAACAATAAAAGATATCGTCGCTGGTGATTTACATTTGCACAACATGTTGCTGCATTTTTGTTATGTGTGAAAAAAGTCAATGTTGCTGCATTTTTGTTATGTGTGAAAAAGTCAACCGCAGAATTTGAAACTGGATTCCTAAAGGTCCAGGTATACATACTTCATACTAATATTAGTGTTCTAGTTCTTTTTTTCAATACCTTTACCTTACCTTTGCCCATCCTTGAAATAAGCCTCGACTTCGGTCACGTGGGTTTTGTTTACCAAATGTAGTGAGTGAAAAGTAACGATTCCATGTACTGTAGAATTTAGTTTAACTGATGTCTATGGCTTGTATCTATCACTAATGTCACATGCCCTATTTAGTTTTACAAATACTTTTTACTTCTGGACCGTGTAATTTAAATTTTACTATTTAAGAATGGTCACTATATAATGACATTTTAAATTAATAGACGCTTCTATTTCTTCTTACACCTAGCTGTTTACAAAATGTTTGGCCATTTTAGTATTTGACCAGTACACAAAATCTCGATTTCCCCTTAATGGATGATGAGCAGTGTTATCATCCATTATGATATTATTGGCAGCGGTGTCGGCATAGATGCTTAATTGTCGCGTGTCGGCCATTCCGGTCTGCTATTTTGTCATTTTGCCATTTATGGTCAATGTGTCAAGGTGAGGCTGGCTAATTACCCACAGTCGAACGTATTGTCCAAAATGTCGGATACATTCATAATATGTAGAACATAATGGTGTATATTTTTTCACAAAGCTACTGGATACATTGGTCTTTGAAATTTAAACGTTCAAAGTCTGTCGAAGTCATGTATAACAATAAGTTTTTAACTTTCTGTTTGAAAAAATCTTATTAGATCTAGAGTTATTTCCCTAGCGGCAAATTTAGGAATTTATGTCCACTTTGCCATAATATTTACATGTAAAATACATCAGGTCAAACTAAGACACAACAAAGTCGGTGCGGCACAACGCGGAAGTTTCACGTAAACTCATTTTTAAATATGGAGACTGACTCATAAGTGCTTAAAAGCTTTTTGTCTTCCGCACTATGTATACGGACAACACTTTTTATTCCGAATATATTGTATATTCAAATATACTGTATCCATATACAAGCAAGACTGGGAATAATTCAGAATACTTATATTGAAGATTTATTTTAAAGGTAACGAACTTTTTTCAAATTATTTTCAATATTCGGATAAAAACCAAGTAATAATTATTTACAATAAGCTTACAACAAACAGACAGAAACGTTTCGAATTTATAAATGAATCCCACTTTTATGAAGCTAAGAATTACCAAGTTACTTTTAGCCTCCGATAAAGCTGAAACAAGCTGTACATGTAGGTACTCGTAAATATATTCAAAGTTTTAATTATTTTATCGATAACGTAACAAAAAAATAGGCATTAAAAATTCATGATCAGTCTAAATTTGGCTAAGATTATATACACCTTGTAAGTTCACGGTCAAGTTTGTAAGTACAATCAAATATGTCTCCTCATTTATCAATACACTTCCCCACCATATTCATTTCTTGGGCCTAGCGTGACCAGAGACAGTAAGCGACTCAACACTAAGTAGGTACGCAAGATAACAGTGGTCCCATCCATGACCACAAACCAGTGCATTTGTTCTTATTAAGAGTAGTAATTAATTATGTTTGATGCAGTGATGGTAGATATAAGATGTTTGAACGATTTACATTTGTAGATTTATACATATAAATGTTTAAATATGTTCAGGTATTAATTTCGACGTGTAATTTTACAAAAATAATTTAACATTTTTTAGACAAAATACTAATCAATATATCTATTACATTATTACATGAATATATAAATATGTTGCTAAGTAAGACAAATTGAAACCTAGCATGATCGTTAAATAGCAGTTATGCTGAATATTTGATGATAAGATTGTTCCAACGTTAGCTGTAATGTTTACAATTCCTTATGGTTATTGTGTGTTTATCATAACAAAATTGATTGATTTTATTCGGCGTTGCATGCTGAGAATTTGAATGTAGGTTACAGCGAATTTTATTGTGGAATCGCTTAGAAAAAAAACTTTTTTATTTTTAAACGCAAAAGTAAAAAAATGTTCGCGCGAGATGTCTTTCGGTTAAATGTAGTTTACATAATTTTTTGAAATGCAATATTTTTAATTGCTTTAACCTGTGAGTAACATGACGTGCGTCAAATGGAAAGCCCTGTGCACCGTGACACAGGGGCTGTAGTGGATCATCTTCTGATAGAATACTCCGCGATCATTGGGATAGCTTGCTTATTAGCATCTCACTATTAGTTACGCATACTTTGCCTTACAAAAGTTGCACCATCAATTTTGTGATTCAATCTTTTTGTCAATTTTTTTTTGTTTTTACTCAATTTAGCTAATACGCGTTCTTAAATACTGTCTTCTATAAATTACAAAAAAATTAAGTAGGTACTTCATAGGTATTTCTACTTGTCAAGTTTTTTGTAATTGTTTTGGTGATACATTACTAAGCAGTTATAGTATAACTACACACATGAACTAATACTGTTCGATTTTATTTCTGATTGCCGAAAACGATTGAAAGTACATGAAATATAAGACATAAGAGCAGTAACAACTATAATTTAACATAAAAAGTACCTTTTCCGTTGAACTGCGTTCTCAAGCGCGCCAGCTCCCGTGATTTGCTGCGACTCCTGCGCGCAGCGATCCGGCGGGGAGACCGCGCCATTGCACCTTCGGGCCCTTTCATCCACAAGCCGACCAGCCCAGGAACCAGACCGACCGGTTACATCGCCACCGCACAGCCACTGCACCGCACTATCAGGCACCAAAACAACGCGCCGTTGGCTTTGTTTGTAAACAACTCTACTGCGAATCTTATTCCGGCTTGCGACGCTGAACCGTTAAAAATTCAATTCAAATTTGCACGTGGGATTACAAATCGTAGTTCGGAAGTAGTGACGCATGGAACGCACAGCACGAGTGTCTTGGGGAAGGCACAGCGAGGCACTGGTCGCGGCTCGTGGTTCGCGCTGTCGGCGGAGGCGCGGCGGGCTGTTGCCGCGCCTCGCTTACCTCACTGATAACATGATAACAGTTGCAAATCCAGCCTTCGCCTGGCCATCCTTCGGCCGTAAAAGTTTTACTGACTCCCCGATTTGCTCCGTACATAACGTGAACTGCAACCAGCTCAATAAATTCTATGTATGTATATAACTGGCATAATGTATTCATCAATATCACGTTAATTTCTATTTAATAACATCGTGGAATTAGAATATGTAATGCATATTCATTGGTTAAAAATTATTTGTATATTACAGCGATGTTATTTTAATGTTATGTTATGTGTGTGTTTTCTGTTCTTAGGTACTTATAATTCTGATGTTATTAATTTAAGCCGCTAATTTCTTTACATATAGACTCATATTTATCAATATGCACATAATCACACATTACAGGCACAGGTATTAGGTTACTATATATAATTTCTCACTAGGTCGTGTTCAATGATACCCACTCTACAATCTCTACGTAGTTTCACAATCGGCCTGTCGCGGTTGCTACCACGGTACCTACTTAGGTATTAAATCAGATATCAATATTTGTTTTGATTTATTTTAGTAACAATACTATGATACAATATTTACTAGCACTTATAGATCTGACGTAACAGATAAATGCTCTACATTGTGACCCGTTGTTTTGTTATTAACATTGTATCTATCGAAAATAAATGAGCTCTATCGAATCGAAGCAATTTCGCGCCTAATGGCCGATATTTTTAGACTAACATTTATTACAATTTAATTGCTATTAATTCGTATTATAAACCATAATGTACGTTGGTAATATCGTGTTGTAGGTAAACCTGTCTTTGAATAGAAGTTAATAAAAATTTGCTCATTGTGGATCGTAAACAATTATGACGATAACTGCCTATACCGTGTTGTTTTAACAATATGGAATCGACATGAACATAAACAATTGTAGGTTTATTGATTAGTGGCACCAGAAATTTATGCGTACGAAAGTAATGTTATGAAACACTAAACATTGCTATTTATTGTGAATATGTTCCAGTTTTCGTAGGAATAAATGTGATAGCAATACTTGTACTTGTAAATGTTAATATTCAATTCAATATTATGTACTACAACAGAACAATGTCAGGAACAGTCGAAAGAAGATATTGTAATGATATATGTAGAAAATCCTATCCGTTGTTATTTTTGGCGGAAACCGATGTAGTTCACGCCTCCTGTCCTTTGTTAGTGTTGGGTTGTTATTTCGCACGGAAATAGTGGTTTATAATAAACATGATATTACAAAGAAGTTTACAAAGCGATCAATCGATTCGTATATCATCAATATGGTAATGATTATGTATGAAATTTAAATTTAATAATAGGTAAAGTTCATAGGTGTCTATAGGTTGCAGTCTGAAGTATAACAGGTACCTATGTAACTAAATGATCCCATTAGTAAGTACTAATGATAAAAATAAACAGCGATGCGAGCGAACGAACAATGACGCCACGCTCCGTTTTCAACTCGCAATTAGAAGTATTCTGCAGTGAATCTAATTAAGTAAACGCGTCGTGGAATATTTTCCAATTTCTTAGACAAACAATATGTTTTACTAAAGGATGGTATGGTAATATGGTAAAACTATAACAAATTTACAACTTTATAATGTAAAAGCCACACTTAAAGTTTTGCGATGCCTACTGGCCTGTAATTTGTATTTGAAATTCCATTGCTATATTTAAATAATAATAAAGGTACATTAGATTATTATTACATTTGGACGTACATATTATGTAGGTATATAATATTGTGAGACGTACAAATTTACAGTGGTTACTGAACATATAATTAAAGCCAAAATAGCTACGGCTTTGATTTGATTTTAAATTTATCTTCACAAATACTCAAGTCCTTACGTTCAAAATGCTTTTGCGATTTCACCTCAATACCGCAGATATTTCACTAGATATTCAAACATTTGAATAACCTAGTGTTAGACGTTGGCGGGCGTTCGCCGAGTTTGGCCGGTGGTCGGGTTTCGGTCCGTGACAAGATCCGTGAAGGTCGACCATCAGCTGTTCTCAGTCACAGCACACAGGCACAATGTGATGTTGTGAAAGAAAACAGATGAATTGCTTCGCATCTGTTCGACGCTTCGACGAAATGCGAGTATGTGTGAAGAACGTTCTGTATAATAATTTAGGTAAGTTATTAAAGTTTGTTAACACTGGATGACATACGCATAACGTTAAGTCCACTGTTTAAGGCGGTGACCACTGATATCAATTCTGTTTTATTTGCCACAGCCAGCTGTAATTTTTAATATGTTTGAAACTTTTAAATGTAGGCGCTAGGAACCCACAATTTTTATAACAAACATTGCTAGTATAGGTGTTGCAGCTGAGATTGCTTCTTCGCTCTTTTTATGAGTATTAGCTGTCCACTTTCCCGAAGCGGCAATAAAAAGTGAACGTATTTAAGTAAACATTTAATGAGTTGGTATTATTCCGTCGCTACCGACTCGTGCCTGCTAATTGTGGAACGATACGGAGGCACCACTGGTACTAATGATGAAATCGTGTGAATCATCCTATTTGGAGTATATAATGTTAATGAAATCACTGGGGTTCGTATTGTACTTGATTTATGTTTTTCGCGCTCTAACAATTTTTGTGTACGAAACATATTGCCAATATGATATTGGGCAGTACAAATAAATCTTAATGCTCATTATCTCTTTATAGTAGAATTCGCTTTACCTTGGGTGGTTAGGATCCAAAACCTCCATTTAACTTGACGTACGGTTCTGTATTTAAATACAGATCATAAAAAATAACATAAGCATCTAGTATTGATTAAGTAGTAACTAGGTTGTAAGTTAAAGTAATTTGACAATGGTGATATTTTATGATCACCTTAATACAGTCTGCATAAAATTTCATAGACCGTTGGATATATATTGTTTCATATAGACATGAATAACTGAATGCTTTTGTAAATAATATGAGGTATTGTACGATTTTAGATAGATAAGTGATGTTAACCTAGCAAGTTTCTACCTTAACTATTTTGTTCAGGGGTTACGATTAGAAGTAAATAAAAAACATATAAAGAACGAGAACAAATAATATATTCTTCTTGTCACATTCACATCTCTTACAATAAATAGATGCGAGCACGGGACGCGACGCCTTCCCCTCAATTACCAACCGTACGCTCACTAGATGCTACATTCATTCCGTCGATAATCCTCTGACAGTATCATTGGTCCCGCATTATACAACTCGATAAATTTTAATTTGCAATACGTATTAGGACCAAGGGAGCGAAAACGTACATACAAATACAAGGGGATATATGAAGTTGAACGAATAGAATAAACTACGTAACACATTAAATCAAAATTTGAATGCTGCATAAGTAAAAAATATTATCTCCATTAAACACATTTTTTAATAAAATTAGCCTCGCCTACAAGCGTAGAGGGTTTGCTTCAATTTTAAATTATAAGCTCTTACAAATAATAC
>DWGJ01001146.1:0-21858 GCA_018246895.1 Aspitha aspitha aspitha
TGCTCTGTAATCCGACAAATTCGATAGTCCGACACTGCCCTGCATAATGTTTGTCGGATTACCGGAGTTTCACTGTATTATAAACTAGCTGTGCCCGCGGCTTCGCCCACGTGGACAACAATATGTCACAAAGCTTTTCCCGCCTAAATACCTACCCGCGGGAATCCTAGGATAAACCACACAACCTCTTTAACAATAATCATTATATTTCAGTCAATATACATAAAACCCTAATGTACTATTTGCTAAAACCTTCCTCAAGAGTTGCACTATCGTTTAGTAAAAACCGTACAAAAATCCATTCAGAACATTTTGAGAAAATCGCTTACATACAGACTGGGGACTTTGTTTTATAATATTACATATAGATATTCAATATTTTATTAATAATAATTAAATTAATTATCTAAGGTATTCTTAAGATAACCATTTTAATAATAAATAGTTCAACTCGGATTAGTTTAAGTTACCACTTCTGTCGGGCGTTCCGAATTATGAAGACGGTAAAAGAAAAATGTAAACGGGATTCCAGTAAATAAAAGTATCCAGATTTGACAATAACGCACATGCGTTGTTATTATTGTGACAAAATATTTACAAAGTAAAAGTATAACATAAGTATAACAAAAGCATATCTATATATGTCGAGAAAAAAGAAATGCATTTAGTAGTCATAAAATTATGAATCGCAGCAGTATAAGTAAGTACCTAATTACTTTACTGTAGTGGTATGTGGTGGTGTTGGTTATAGTACAGCATCGCATCATGGTCAGGTATTACAGTTATTGATTAAAAATGAATGATAACCACTTTTATATTGGAATGTTTAATAAAAATTTTATATATAGGTATATATGTATAGGTACGTTACAACGTGTATGTTAAGTAAACATTCGTAATAATCATTAGTGTAAGATCCGGATTTGAAGTAATAGCTACATACTTCTTAAGCGAGATCAAAACATTTATTTGAAATCATACTGTTTCTTAGTCTAAATCGACTAACGAAGCTGAGTGAGTATCAACCTTTTTGCAGCTAAATATATAAATATGTAAGTTCCTAAGTCATTCTTAACGGTAGCTACAAGTAGGTTATCTAATGATATAAAGGTGTGACTTAGAGATTTAAAAAATGAAAACATTATTGGTTCCACATTTATAACAGAACAATGAAGTAACATCGCCACACTTTCAGAAAAATATTGAGAAGTTTTTAAAAATTTTACAAATCTATAAAGATAACTAATAATAATTAAAAAGGATTTTGGGCGGTCGAGTAAAAAGTTCAGCATTTATAATATCAATAAAATATTAGCATTTAGTATAAAATTATCACTTTGTTCATGTTGATGACATTCAAATATTTTAAATGTATAATTTTAATTTATATAAATATCCATATATATTCTATATATGTATAACACGTTATCTATGAAACAATTTATTATCACTTACTTATAATGCAGGGAAAGGTACTCACAAATGGAACAACCAATTCTTACCTCAATATACATATATTTATACTTAGGTGTATTATAAGCAATAAGTAGGTTTAGAACGTGATTTGACATACTTTTAATATTATAATGTACGCTATTGTTTTATAAATTAAGCCAAATACGAACTACGTTAAAGAACAGTAAAGTTACACTTTATATTCTGTTTAAATATAAAAACAAAGATATCGTAATAATACGAGTACCTGTAAGCATTTTTTCCTATAGTTACTAATGTGTAATTAATTATTTCTATATTAGGTACTTAGCTTGCGTCCCAGTTTTAAATCCCCTTCGGATTACATTTTACATTCTGATCGAAATTTTCATTTATGTTATTTTATTGGTCCAGTCTGGAATTATACATATGCCAATTGCACAATACAAGAAAATTCGATTTTTTTAAATGACTGTTTAACTTTCTAATTTATTTTACAATTCTCCTAAATATACCTTTATTATTTATTTAATATTGTATAATCTCGGGCACGCACACCTACGTGATGATTTGATAAGTCATTGATATGTTTTACATGTTTCCGACGTACCTACATACATCTTTATTTGTAGAGATACACACCCATTAGGAAACACTACTCTACCTATCTAATGAAGGTACTTCTTAAGACACGTCAAAGTTCAGGGAATTGTTTATAAAAATTGATGCTGAACTTTTTCTCTGGCCTTATAGGTATAATTTAATTACAACAAATTACATGAACTTTGTATTACCTATATTATATTTAAATAATTTAAACCTAAAAGGTAACTTCCATCAACTCACTGTTTGACACATTACCATGTGCTTGTTGTCACGTCAGGCAGACGGGGTTTGTCCGTTCGCTTTCACATTCACACTTAACAATTATTACTACTAACAAATGCCTTAATCATTCATAAAATTACTATCAAATTCGGTGTTTACAAGCCAAATTTTTACATTTGTAAGTCTTGTGACTAGATTTTTCTTATTTAAATAATACGCAAGTAAATAACATAGGAATATTTGTACGACGAGATGCCATTGATCACGAGCGGTAACTCAAATGCAGACTACTAGGTAGTTAATTTTAAAGATAAAACGGAATCACACAAATGTACATTATTTTACAATAAATTAAGTTTATCTAAGTCTCTACTTATGATTATGTAATAAAATGTCTTTTAATATTAAAATTAACGTTCATACGAGAAGCGTGGACCGATTCCGCGGGAGATCGAGTCCTATACTTTTTAATTAATCGCTAAAAAAATATTTTTAATCTTAAACACTTACAAAAATAACGGAGTCGGCCCGAGCAAAGAGTTTAAAAGGCGGTGTGGTCCTCGGGAAGTAGGGTAACATATGTCGCCTAAAAAGGCAGACTGGCGCGGAACATATTCTCGATGAGGGGTGGGGCGGGAACCAAATCCTCAAGTTTGAGATAGAAGATCCGTTGGAGGCCCTGCACGGAGAGCGAGCGCAATTCGGGTAGAGCTCCCAGCACACGGCTGAAATGCGGCGCGCCCGCCGAGCTGGCTCCTGCACCGCCTGGCATGTGGGCGCGCAGACAGCCGATTATCTTCATCTGAAGCTGTTCTACTCGATGTGGCTCCCTCAATCCGTGCCTCTCTAAGAAAAAACAAGTACCTAGTTCATTAATACAACTTGAGAATAATCTGGACAACAATTTGGTTCACAAGTATAAGTAAATCATCATTGAGACAGTATGTTATCTAATTAGTGAAAAAATATATGTATATTGCTCTCAAAAATATAATAAAAATGAAGTATTACGGTATTGTTTATAGATTATACCTGTTATCAGAGTTAATGCGCAGAGGCAAGCAAACGTTGAGATATCTATATCCATTGAGTGCAATGTGTTGCTAAAGTCGAGTACTGCGTGCAACCAGTCACCAAACGACCGCTGACATTGTCTTTTATCCAGGACGAGACCGTTGCAAAAGGTTAATTTAGTATCCTCTGGACGAGTACGATATGCCAGTCGAAGAACGAATAGTTCAAGTCGTGCCGAAGCAAATAATTGTTCTCTATCTTCAGGGCATAATTCACCATAACCAGGGACTTTTTCAGCGAACATTTTTATCATATCTATTGAATTGCTCAACAAAGAATAAAATTGTTGTATTACTTCCAAATCTGACATGGGTGGTTCCATAGGGTTGGGTTCTCTGTATTGGGAGTAATCTAGGTTAGCAAAGTCGGGCGATGTATCCACATGCGCTCGTACTAAAGCAGTAATCAGAGAAATAGGTGGACTGGGTGGCGATTCTTGCGGACATTTTGGTTTCGAGGGGAGTCTTCCCCGTCGCCCTTTTAATGAATCAGTTCTAACAACTTCTTTGACCATTCCCACAGCTAAACATTTTTGGAAGCGACAAAATTGGCACCTATTCCTTCTTCTTTTATCAACCGGGCACGATTTTTCAGCCAGACAAACGTATTTGGATCCTTTCTGAACGGTTCTTTTGAAGAAGCCTTTGCAACCTTCACATGTACGAACTCCATAATGCTGGCAAGCAGCGGTATCTCCACAAACAGCACAAAGTTGACTTGGCGAAGGTGGGGCAGCGCGTGCCACTACATTGTCTTGCGGTGCGCCGCCAGGAGAGCTCGCTGCAGAGCTAGGCGCAGATGCTTGCATACAATGCACTCGACTGCCATGTAGTTTAGGACTGTCATTGGAACTACTAGATTCAGATCTTTGTACTGGTAAAGAAGATCGTCTTTGTCTCGCTGCTTGATCTGAGGTCAATAAGTCAATCGAACTCGGGAAGGGCGGAAGAGAATAAGAATCTTGATTATTGGGTAAACCTCCAGTGTCGAAAGTGGGGCTGCACTGTTGGGCTGGAGCGTAATAAGGGGACGGAACATACGGAATTGTTGGTTGATGATATTGATAGAGTAATTGAGTAGATGCATGGCCTTGATGTGAATAGGCACTGTTGTAACAGTCTTCGTCCATTTTTATACCGAACTCTGCCATTTCTTGCTTGGGATAGCGAACTGAATAAGTTTCTTCAAAACTAGGCAAAGCAGGTCCTAGGATTGGCGATGGAGTTTCGCTTACTGGAGTCGTGCGGAGCGACTTAATCTCAGGATGAATTGGAGCGTGAAATTCAACGTCCGGGAATGGATCTAGATTGTCTTCTAGAATTTCAGAGGAATCTTCTTGATATTGAGGTGAAAGCAGATCAGTGAAGGACGAACTATAGTTGCTCTGAAACAGAAAAACAGATCGATGAAGAAGGCGTAACAAATAAGGTAGGCGGCAAAGCTCCGGCATGGGCGGACAACACGCATTATCATTTGTACGCCTACATATTACTTAATTGTATCATTCTGTGAGGCATATCCAATGTTATTTATTGGTATGTAAATGTTAAATATTGCTATTACTTAATAAATATTTAAAGGTTAATTCTGATGGAGTAAAAATCTTAAATTGTATTTTGTAGCCGAACATGTTTAAAATTTACTATTAGTAATTGTTCTAACAAAATTGTGAAATTACCTAACCTGATTTAACGCATGTTTGTGGTCAAATCTGTATTAGAAATTCATACTTACGTGTGTTTGCAGCAGTAGCATGCTGGAGGAGTTAGACGTGAATGCGCTTGGCGAGCGCGGCTCTATGGCGCTCGGCCCTGTAACAATAAATTATCACATTTTGAACTACACACACCAAATTATTATTAAATAGTTTATTAGGAATGTATACATTTTCATGACATGTCGGCTTGTAAATTAAGATTTTATATGTTATTATCGAATTAAACGAGGAATTGTTAAAATCGGCATAACATCGAAGACCGATGGGCAGCAAATGCGCCGCTGGGAGGTGCCTACCAAACACGAGTTAGCGGCATGATACTTTGAACTATCACGCTATACAATCCATGCATCATTTATATTTACCCTCGGCGAACATACTTTGGTTCCTGCTTCACAACGAGAACACGTAATTGACTAATCGATATCTACTTTTGGTAACTGGAATGGCTGACGTCCGAACGCTATCCTTCTATGATGAAAAGTGACGATGAGCAAGAAAGGTCTTTTAATTTATACTGCAGTTTTAGCAGCCAAATACTGCCGGTTTGAATACATTGTGTCACGGTAGTTGATTTGCCACGCCCCGAAAATTGAAACCTATGTATACACTTCATTTTTGTTTTATAATAACAATGTTACAACTACACCATGGTTCTCAATTGATTTTAGGCTTTAAGCAAATCATGTTGTAGGTTTATATTACGAGAGCATTTTAATTCCAGAATTTTTAGGGCGAAAAGGCGACGAATCCCTCGGGAGGTTATGAAATCAGTGGCATTTGCAATTTCTATTATGTTAAGAACCATTAATTCTAGCGTTATTAAGCTATAGACACAAGGTAAAGATTAGATTTTTGTTATTGTTTATTATTACTTTCTGATTGTACTACAAAAACAAGTTGATGATTACAATAACATGTTTAAAGTATTGGTCATCAAAATTCAATTTAAATTCATAAAAAGTTTAAATAAAAAATATTTACATTATTTTAACTAAAGTAACATTTGAACATGATGTTTACTAACCTTTCATAAAAAACTTTTTCGAATATACGGCTTCTAAAGAGTAGGTATTCATAATATAGGTTGCTAGGTAGGTACCTAAATGTATGTAGGTATGTGCAAAACCAACTTAACGCGCGTGAATGTACTTTGTATTATATAATTTAATTACGTTTCTTAATTGGACAAAAATCATCGCTATGGTCATTATCACTATTAGTTACACATATGCATGTGTAACATTAAAACAAAAATGTGTAACATTAAAATTAAAGTAAAATCGATATAGTGTACCTCATCACTACATAGTATAAAACAAAGTCGCTTTCTCTGTCCCTATATCCCTATGTATGCTTTAATCTTTAAAACTACGCAACGGATTTTGATGCGGTTTTTTTAATAGATAGAGTGATTGAAGAGGAAGGTTTATATGTAAAAAAATCATGGGAGTTTTACTCCAAATTTAACGCGTGCGGGCCACGAGCAGTAATGAAAAAATCAAAACTACTGGATCGATTTTAGACATTTTTTCAGTGACTGACATAGGCTACATGTATATTTCATACCCGTGCGAAGCCGGGGCGGGTCGCTAGTACAGTATACAATAATGTGGACTCTAACATCTTGTTCAGGTCGACGTGTTCAAATACTAAATAAAAAATTAAATAATGTAAGTAATTAAGTTATCTCTGTATTTGTAATGTGCTATAATTTAGTCTGAGAATGTAATACTGTGCAATACGAGTATTACAAGATTTACATAAAAATAACTTTTTGTGTCTATAAGTACCTACCGTAGGTTTTATTTGCGTTTTTTTGCAAAGCTTACATTTGTAGTTTGTTGATAGCGAAAAAAGGTCCAATTCAAGTTTCTTTTAAACGGATTTTAAAAAAGGAAGAGGCTCAACTCAGATGTATGTAAGTATTATTTTTATGTCTTTTGCCTCGGAACTCCGTTATTTATTAACCGATTTTGATTTTTTTTATTTTAATTTGAATAATCTTCCTGTTTGGGTCCTATTCAATTTGAGCAAGAAGTATACCACCTGTGAGGGTGAAAAAATTTGTGATGAAACTTTTTATTGGATTTATATGTAGGTATTTCCGTATCGTATTTTCCTTTTTTCGTTATAATTTTTTTCCCCATTTTAAAACATGTAAATTTATAGTAGTCAGAATAATTTTATGAATATCAACAACAACAAAATGTTCAATTCATCTACCTCTGGCAGCATGGAAAATATTTTGGCTGCAATACTATGTATTATGTACCTACAATATTTTAACTATGTAGTCGTGGGAATAATATGGTGGAAATTAAAAAACGTATTAACGGTGACGTGGTTCGCAACCCGTCATGTAATGTCCCCCAACGGGAATATAAAAGGAAAACCAGCTCAAGGGGCGAAAGAAGTTCTCAAGTACCATACCTGGTGGAAATCCTTAGTCTCTTCCTACCCTTATTGGATGTACTCGTATATTGCTTTAAATTGAATGCAAATAAATATAAAACTTAGTTACGTAGTTGTTTTGTTTAATTTTTGGAAAGATTAAATAGGAATGAATATAATAAAGTTATCGTCAACTCGTTATTAAAAATGTTTTGAAACATTTTTAAAGTTCCTTTATAAGGATAATAATTAGAATTAATATTAGGATAATAAATTGGGATCAGCTAAAAACAACCTCTATAGCAAGGAAATGTGATCATTTGCCAAGCGGCTCTCGATATTGCCTAACATGACGAACCGCTTGCGTTATCTTGTGATGGCTACGAGCGCTTCAAATATGTCCTTATAAATAAAATTGCTTCTGGTACTAATACATATATGGAGACTTTATAACTAAGCAATTACATCTAAATTAAATACAATCTACTCGTGACAGTCTACCGGTTTAAGTTGTTCTCAGAAATCAGAATTACCTATCATATATAAAAGAGTAACAGACAATTATTCTAAAGTAGGTATTCGTGGTACAAGTAGATAGTTAATCGAAATTTTTTCACTCCGCCAAACTATTTATGGAAAAAGAAGGTCCATTCATCTGGAGGCATGTTTTCGACGCGTTGGTTGTAAGCTTACGTTGTCACAAATTATTGTAATTTCAGTAAAACCAGAAGTCACATGAAGAAAGGCTGGGCTAAAGCGTTATGAACTAAACTTGTTCAGAATACAAAAATAACTTTTCATTCACGGCGGAGCGAGGTGCATCGTTATTATTGTGCAAAAAGATCATTTATTAAGGAACTTAACGGTGTGTGCAGAGCACCTGCCGTCCACTATGTTTAAGAAACTGTCCTAGTTAAAAACTCGCAGTCCATTGTTCCCAAAATTTCGCCTGACGCATCCGGCCATTTCTTTATTAAATCATAATAAAAAAATCACATCTACGGCATATAAATTATGAGGAAATCGACCACAAGCAGTATTTGCCCGAACGTGATCAAACTCTGGCAATATTGCTTTTTTATCAATTAAAATGTATTCGCTTCTTGTCTGTCGAAAGAAAAGCAGCAAGTTTGCCGTAAGCAAAGGTCAGCAAAAGTTTCCTTTATAATTTGACTCGAGCCAATCTACATATAGGCGATTACGAACCTTAGAATCATAAGAATTCTTCCGTTCACCGAAGTCTACTATATATGTATCTCATGTTATGTTATGAATGCTAACAAATTAGTTGAGACAACAATCGAACTTGACTACTGAAGAGTTGCTGATTTATCATACACCAATAACATTCAAAAGTTGATTGGTACTTGAAGACTGTATTGGTCGTTCCTGGTATACCCGTGGATCGATACCAATACCCTTCAGGCCAAAACACAGATAGGTTTAATAAGAACTGCTTCAGGGTAGAAGTACATATAAGTGGGGCAGTGTTATTTCTCTGGTAGAATCAGATACATATTCTAACACGTTCTCAAATGAAATTATATATTTTATGTCATTCGTTCAAACGAATTGTAAGTAAATTCACTTGTATGGGACTGACAAGATGAAGATATAGGCATATTTTGTAGTCATATTATAAACAGTGCCCTACGCCACCTATGCAAAAATAGCTACAACTTTCAAGTCAAGGGGTTGGTTTTGACACATTGTATTGTAAATTCTTAGGAAAATTCTGTGGCTATAAGGGTCTTGAGTTTCATTCATAGATGGCGCTGTATGCTCAAACATGTTTGAATATCGAATTCTGCGTTAAAGGTGTATAGATATTACAGCTACCGTTCTACTAGTGACGCGTTTGGTAGTAACGTTTTTGCGTAGGAGAATCATTAATATTTTATAGTGGTGACGAATAATGACGAGTAAACGTAATAGCCCTCAAATACCTGCGTGCCAGAATGTATGCACAGACCACATTGCTTAGTCGCATGTTTGCAAGGTTAATGAATAATGGATGTATAGTGTCTGCTTTACTTTTACATTGGTTATTTGCAGGCCCGTATCTTGCCTTGCAGCTTAGGAAGAAAATTAATACAATCGATGTAAATATATCGATGTAAAATGCATTACCTGAGTCAACGAGCTTACAGGTGTATTGAATGTGTTTATTGCAATTTGTATCCATACATATAAGTAGAATTTAAGTGTCTGTCTGTGATTATTACAAAAGAACTCTATTTTCTCAAGTGTTTATAGTTATTAACACGACATCAAAACACGACGAACTTACTATTTGTTTGGGCTAATCTATCAGGGGAACGGATAAACCGGTGATAATGGGACTTTCTCCGGAAAATAGGGCAACAATATACTTTTCATCCCCCAATTCACCGCGGTACCACCGCGGGGCACAGCTTGTTGTAACATAAATGAAAAGGGAACTTTTATGACGTTTATTGCTATCATTCGGCTGTCCTTTGCGTTAATTAGGAATACATTTAAGGCTCGACTGGTCTTGCTACTTGTTACTGCTCTATGGAGATTCGTAAAGCAATAACTTCTTACCGTAAATTAATTACAAGTAATTTCAAGCCTTTAAAAGATGAGCATGTTAATATAAGAAATCATACAGTAAAACAAATGAAAGATAAACAAAAATTTTTAATTTAACTGTCAGGAAATTTGGAAGCCTTACCACCAAGTAACTACATATTTTGGGGATTAAATTCGAAAATTTGAATTTTTTTCTTAAACGAGTGATTCTTGGATAGCCGAAAGGCTATACAGATGTTTTAGTGTGGTTTACGGCAGCTTGAAAACGAACTAGCTGGCTTAGGTCACGCGAATCCTTAATGTTGATCAGTCTCAGTCACAGTCAGCAGTAATATTCAAGATTTTGCAGCGGTTTTTGTTTCACTCGGTGGTATTTTCTCTATCATCTTGTGTATCTGTTTCTGTCTCTGTATTTTATGGTGTACAATAAAGAATATTTGTATTGTATTGTATTGTATTTTTCTCCAATAAGCATCCATATTAGACTTTTTAAGAGAATAATTCATTACAGCTGTCAAAATCGTGATGCGATATCTACAGATAAAATGATGATTCATAAAATAGTTTGAATATAAAAGACTAGAGTATATTACGACATACTTTTCAAAAAAAAAGTGACAGAAAAGTTAATTGGGCTGTAAAAGGGTTATTAGCTTACGAAAATGAGGTTCATTTGCAAACCTATTTTCTTCTACTCGTACGGTACAGCTAGTTATCAGGCACACATAGTAAACGAACCTTAAAACTTCTTGAAAGTAGCGCCAGAAAATCGATAAGGTTTATTGGGATAACGTAACGGAGTGGTCAGCTGTTAGCCGAGTGGCGCGAGGTCGGGGGAGGTGTGTGTGTGACGTCAGCCCTCTGACGTGATTCCGCCTCGGACCCCAAACAACAATGTACGTACGAAATCCACGTCACCACGACAATTGTCTACAATAGTTTGTTTGGAAACTATACGATTTTACTAATAGTAGACCGATGGTGATGCGGAAATGGTTGATGTCGCAGTGTAAGCTTTAAATTCCTAATATACCATTAATGGCATTTCTGATCTATCTCCTTTTTATGTAATGAATAAATAAGATATACTCGTATCAATGAATAAATCGGATAATATTTATTTAGTAAAGAAACAAAAATTATCCGTTAAATTTAAAACAACATAAATATCATCACTATTTTAAGGAAATGGTTTGGATGCATACATACATACCAACTATGTATAAAGTATCTACACAAAATAATCAGTTGTTTAAAAATATTGTTTTGAAAAGTTGTACATTACCTTTATAGGATAGGTAATCACGTACATAACACGTGTTCATTATTTATTTATATATGATAATATAAACTAAATCTATTTATTAAAAAATATCTTGTTCTTTACATATTGTGTTTCAACTCACAAGACGCTTAGACATCTGAAACTGTAAAACAATTTGAAATGTAAAAGTTATTTATGGAATCTACAGCAATTTATATTATTAGAGCAGATTTATTGTATACTTGTATCTTTTTTCTAAGTGTAAATGTTGATTAGGATTTGGCCAAACTGGTTAGATGCGAGGCGGGTGTCGCGCGATTAGTATTCGGCACGACAGGCGCCATGTTTCCTTCATAAAAAACAAGCTTAAGCTAGTTCCAGTTAATCTTTGTTACATATTCTTATAAATTATTGTGGTCCACTCTTATTTTCGTTATCTTTTCTTATATAATGTGAAGTAAGAAATTGCTCCTGCTTTTTATTGTACCGGAGAAAAGTAGCAGTAAGTAGGTAGTTTAGTGGTTTATATTTCAAATCGTGCTTGTCCGGATTTGAACCCTAGAGCACTGGCTGTACAAAGCTAATATGTGCATTTTTAAGATTAAACATCACTTGCTTTAAAGAAAACATTGTGAGGAGAAATGCATTTGGCTAAAGTAAAAGATTATGGCCTTTGAATTTTTGACGGGATCCGTTTCTATCACAGGCACAATAGAAGAGTTGGAGAAGGCCCACGATATTTTAGTAGATAGCAATATAAAAAATTATGTAGATTCTACCAATTACATAATTGAGTTTAATTATTCTTATTTCATTTCCCGATTCCGGAGTCGTTTAGCTCTGTTTTGACTTGACCTATTTTACTGGAAGATCTTATTGCCAGTCATACTCTTTATTACCCTTATTTTGTAAATACAATACATTTTCATACTCTGTACGTACATCAGTATATAGAATTAAAAGTTTAAAAAAAACTTTGTCATCATCCAGTAACCCTATCGCGTAACCATATCGCGAGATCTGTCTATTTTCTTATACCTATTTATTGTGCAGTTACTTTTTAAGTTATCAAAAACTCTAAACATATATTGTAGCCAGAGTAAACAGGAATATTATTATATTTTATATAAAATTACTCATGTCTCGTTAAAGTTGGCTACTAAAACTATTCGATAAGCTACTCGTAATTGATCAACGATCGTGTTTTAAAAGATTTATCAAAAAGACATATTTGAGATAATATTGCCTTTAATTAGTTGACTAAAGACTCAGACGACCTTGATGTCTGTCTTGTTATATCAGCTATCGGTAGGTATTTAAGAGCATTATATAGTCATTTAAGAATAAATTTGAATCTATCAGTTTAACTTTGTTTAGCGTCCACCTTCTACTAAAACGCGTTTTGCATATTGTTGGCACGTTAAGTTCAAGTAGGTATACGAATCATTACATAATATTAGTATTAACTAAAATATTTCAATCTATAAGCAATATTTTATGAATGTTAAATATTACAAATTATAATGATAACTGCGAGCGTTCATTTAAATGTATGCATATTAAACAAAACTAAAAGAAAAAAGGAATTTGTACGCGTACACTTTGTACACGCGTACAATATTATGTACTTTTTGTAAGGAAATTACATTTTGTACTTTTCAGTTTCAGTGCGCTTCTAGAGACTTAGGAAGTTTGCAACGGGTAGGGTAAGCAAGGGCGTCCTTGAATCGGGGCGCGGATCGATGAATGACGTAAGGCGTCGTGTGACGTCACGGGCGTTCGATGCAGAGGCCGAGGCCGCCGCCACTGCCAGCCTGACGCTCCACAAAACCCCCTTACTGCCTACCACCCACGTATTTTTAGACACTGTGACGTAATTCCGCAGCGGAAAGCAGTAGAACTGAACAAAATGAATGGCCATAAAATGCGTAATGGTCTATTCGTTACCATCACAGACATTGAGTCTAAGTCACTAATAATACATCTTTTTTATTTATAATAACAATTATTATATACATATCTCTGATCAACTGATGTATGTAGATATTGTATATGTCTGTTCAACGATATCCAATTTTTTTTAATGAATCCATGGGAACAGTTCATTTTAACCACATAAAAATATATTTTTATTAAATATGTGATAACGTGTTTAATAAATTTTCATTAGATATTTTACAAATGTAACAGTACATGCACTTTGTAATAACAATATCAATAATAAGCAACTGTTGCGAGTATGGCTTGCTAAATAATTTATTTAATAAGGTCTTTTACACAATAGCTACTCTAAGGATGGCGTGATAGTAAAAGTGACGTAAAGGGAGCAAAGCGTACACCTTGTGACGTCATTCAAGCTCGCGGGTGATAACCTGTCTGTCCATAGCCTCTGTCAATATATTTTCTACACGAATAATTTATTTACCCATTTTAGGGGCATTACCGTCATAAGTCAACGCCATATTCAAATATTACATTGAAAGCTTTTGTTTACTATTCACATATTGCATTTATTTATTATTAATTTGCATTCAAGTTCTAAATGTATTCGTATGCTAGTGTAAAGTTTAATTGTATAAGATATTGGCTTTTTATTTTTATAGAACCACTTTTATCTTCTCTTAAAACGATTAAGTAGTTTATTTTTGCCGAAATTAGTAGGTGTTACATTATTGTCAAAAGTGAAAGTGAGTTATCGCGGACGTCTTGTGGGAAAATATTTAGTTTCAATCGCTTATTATGATTGAAACGAAGTGCAACATATAGGTAAATATCAGAAAATTATATTACAGGAGAATTCATATCAATATCATGTCACTTTGTGGAAAGGTTTCATGCATTTTGTCAGCAGTACGTGTTCAATCGGACATACGAATAGCGGTTGAATTGTTTCTATAATGAAAGTAAAGGCGAGAAGAATGTAACAATATGATGTTTTGCGATGATCGGTAATTTGCAGAGGCACATCACGGCAGGTGCAAGCAACGTCTGCCGGTTGCGACAACCGATTGGGCAAGTGGCAGGCAGTTCGACTGAGGCCGTCGGCTCTCCGGAGGCGATCGCGACACCATCCCATATTATACTAGCATTACCTAACTTGCCCCGAGCAAAACAAAAACAAAATTAACTCTGCCACGCCATCCGCTTCGATCAATCTTTGTTCAAACCCGTATTAGGTATTAATTACACTTCGAATTATGTTTTTATATAAACAAAGATATATAAAGAACGCTTTATGACCCACATAGGTAGAATAAGATCTTACATCAATTATTATTTGTTTTAAAGTAATATTTTTTTTATGAATATCTAAATACTTCCTATTTTTAACAAAAGCTTATCATTTATTGGTCTAATGAGATGTGAATCTGTTTTAATTATAATAATTTATTTTGGATGCTATCATTACTAAAACTTTTCACATATTTACCAAGTAAATGAGTAATTATAATCTTAGCGATATTTAAATATTAGGAAAAGTTAAAATTCTTATAATTAGTATCAGGTGGTTAAAGAAAATTTATACGTTTTGATGTGCTAATTTAATTAAACGAAACTGTGATGTATCTTAAGAAATTAAGGATAACAGCGCGTAGAGCATTTTATATCTTGATCGAAATATTAAAATTAACCTCATTAAAATGGACATTTGCATTTGTCTTCAAATAGTAATATTAAATAATATCAAAAAGATAAATATTTAATGTTCTTTACTAATTTAAATATCTCAGAATTCTTTTTAGATCACATAACTGACCGAATTTTAAGTTGACGACGAATAAACGCACTACTTTTATTCACTTGTTGATTTTTTCATGTGCCATACGTATATTTTATTGGGTTCGTTTTAATAATAAACTTAAGAAAAACTTTCCTTTGATTAAGAAAATTTGCATAACTCAAATCCATGTATATGAACATTATTAATAAGACGTACTAAGAACTTGTTGAGAAAATTCAAAGCTTCTTAAGCTCTAAATAAATGTAATTTGTTTTTATGTAGTTCTTTGGAGGGAAATAAAAAAAAATTTTTTAAGAAAGTTGTAAAAAGTAAAGATAGAAGCAAACTTAAATTACATAAAAATAAAAAAAATAAAAAGGGGAGGGTACGTACGTGTGTTATGGAAATGTCTAAGGCCGCAGTGTTGGCTGGAGGGCGCAAGTAACGCACCTCGCATTCTAGCCGATGGCCATCGTCACGACAGTTCCACACAGAGTTTACAACACCCAGAGGTTCTACACAACGAAAGCGAAAATAAACACAGAAGTAGAGGAACGCGAATCGTCGTGCGGGCGCTGACCTGGCGCAGGCTTCTCGGGATCCAGAGAGGAGGCGCACGGCTCCAGGGTCAGGCTGAGGCACGAGCCAGACAGTCCCAGTTCGCTTAGCAGGATCCTCATGCGGCCTAGCACATTCCACTCACTGCACGCGCACTCACTCACAGTCAGTCAGTCTAAGCGATCGCGAAGGGGCGCGCGGAAGTACGCGCTGGCGGACGGGCGGTGCGATACTGAGGCCGCCGTCGTCGAGGCTGGTGGCTATATCGCGCCGTCTGACGTCACGGTTACGACGTCACATCCATGACGTCACTAACGGTACCTCCCACGGCCCGCCCGCCGCCGCCTCGCCGCCGCCCGCCCGAGCCTCTGCTAACGGAATCGCTAGTATGGAGTAGAGCTTTCGTACGCCCGCGCCGTTGACGTCCGCGTACATGCGATCTCTTCTAAGAAAAGCTTCCTTCACGGAGTACGCATTATGATAATAAGATTGACATTAGACATTTAATAATAAATATCAAATTATAACACGGTTTTTCTTTTCTTTTTTATCACAGTTCATTTCAAGTTCATAACATGATTAGTAGGTTTTTTATTCAGATATAGGAATTTTTACTACACATATGTAAAATTTGCACTCAATAAAATATTGAAGCGTAAGGACACGTTGCGTTACGTAATAGTGCACGAGAAATTTAGATTTTTTCACATGTCCTTATTTATACCTATTATACAAATACAGAGCTTTTAAACGTTTCAGTAAAAATATAGTAATCAAAATAATTTACCTATAACTAAATTAATGTACTTAAGTACGGATAACATTATTTGTTCCAATATTTCTGTAGTGGACTGTCATATATAAAGTTAGTCTGAATGTCAACCGTTTATGTTTATACAGGTTCAATGCGTTCAAGTTTCTGTAGGTTGGGATAGGTTAAGTCATTTTCAAATCAATGACATGGGTGTTGTTACACTTTTATTCGGTATGACAGCACTTTATTGTGAATTTGATCGAGTTTATTGCACATTTGCTATTGAAAAAGCATGATAAAGGACTCTAGCACTTGTTTTAGCACGGAC
The DNA here is from genome assembly GCA_018246895.1 of Aspitha aspitha aspitha. NCBI lineage: Eukaryota > Metazoa > Arthropoda > Insecta > Lepidoptera > Hesperiidae > Aspitha > Aspitha aspitha. The sequence goes on from DWGJ01001146.1 coordinate 16,626, forward strand.
TAGTTCGTATATCTAAAAGTACTTATCGTAGTTCAGGAGTGCTTATAATTTGCTGTTATTAAAGGATCTATGCTGGTGTTAGTTCACCTGGTGCAACAGGTACCATTATTCAAAGTTAACGTCCTTTAGGTATATGAAGTGTTTTGAAGTTTTCTAATGATGTTCAAGGTGGTTCGTTAGTTAGTTTGATACTTTATTTACAGACTATAAGCTAGACATGATATTCGTTACTATCTCTTACGACTATGTAACTACGTTAGAGTCCTTGCTACTTTTTGGGACTAAGCTGGAGAATTTAATCTAGGAGGATCAGATGACCGGTATTTGTCAAAAAAATGTGCTTTATCAGAAATTGATATGCAGGTGGCAGACACAATGTTGGTCAAAGTTTCAACTGTATTTTTTAGAATATAGCTGACTGGAGACTTCTATTGCTCCTTTCTAATAATACATATGGACGTACTCCCTATTATGTCACAACCGGCGGAGACGTTTAGTGTACGGTGGAGGTTACTGAATCATCATATTGATCTGGAGCGGATTACATTCCCTTATTCGTAATCAGATGTATTACATAATAGAAAGGAATCCAACATGTTAAATCTTCTACCACTATATACTTCTTCTACGACTGTATGCTTTGGGTTGATTGGACATAGACGTAATAGGATATGGTCGTTTAAAGGAACAACCAAATCAAACGTAAGCTCAAGAAATTGGACATATCGCTAAATTTATTGCGAGAGGTAAATAGACTAATTTTAAATGAGGAATTGGGTGTGCATGTGGCTCGGAGACAAATGCAGCGGTGACGGCGCGGCGCGGCGTGCGTCCCGCTGCATCTCGCTCCCATTCGGCGCTGCGGCCCGCTTCCGCATTGATTGTGTCCCTCGTCACTCGCGGAGATCTATAGCGTGGCTCGCTCGCACCCCGACCGTATGTTTCGATGTGATTTTAATAACTTTTCTCGTTTATAAATATTAAATACAGCACACGCTCTTGCGCACAACTGATGGGACTATATTTATTAATAATAAAATATAATTAAAAGAAATACGCTTTTATAATGCCATCGCAAATTTTTTACTTACTAGTAGGTATGCATGTAGGTAGGTAGGTAGGTATATTTAAATTAAACTGGTTTTTGGTCGCGGTAAGTTATTGTTATTATCTAGTGATTGTTATTGAATATAAGTCGAACTTCAGATTTATCTTACAAATATTATGCTACTCTTAAAGTGCTTAGCTAACCCATTATACTCGTAGTCTAGTGTATATGCTAAGTAAACCTTTCAAACCTTACATATAAGGATTTTTATGATTTTAAAAAGTCATTAAAGGGTGACACTGGAAATTTGATTTGATTTGATTTGATTTCGTAGGTCCACTTTTAAAGAATATAGAAGTAGTGAAGGTCTTGTCGTGACTACTTTGTAAGCTTTCTCTATCCTTCTACCAAGAACTCGATAAGGGTCTCCTGTTACAATTAGAAGGTAAACTTCAGCTCAGAATAAAAAGCACGATTTTTCTTTATGATCCACGGATTGATATTCAATGTAAACACACACGTAAATTTGTTAAGATAAACATGAGTAGGTACCAACGGTTCTGTCCGTGCTTACTATCAGGTTGCTACAGAATCTTCAGGAGGTCAGACATTTTTGATCGTTATCGGTCATTTACAACCAATGTGGCTTTTTTTTCTCCGATTGAAAGCTCTCGTATGATTGTAAATATTCGATTTAGAGTTATAAAAATGCTCAATTCTCAAAATTCAAGATTGCTTTTTACAGTAAGGATTCACATTTCAATTTCAAAGGTGTTAACATGAAGTCTTTTAGTCTAATCCTAGGAGTCTAGCAACTGCTGATATTAATCTCGAGTCGATTACCACTTGTGTAGGTACTTCATCAAAAATATACGTAATTTGCATATAATCTAATTTCTTCCTATGATACTTAGTGTTTGTCGATCTGTTTAGAATATGACAAAACCTTTAAAAGTCACATAACATAGTTTATTTCTTTATTATGTTTCACGAGTATCTACGTCATATTTATGACATGGATCCGTTCACGAATAGGCGTGTTTGTAATATTATCTGAAAGCTTCACGAATTGCGTATAAACCTGGCTGTTACGTCACCGCTTTCGCGTACATTTTCTCGATTGATCCCTTAGGTATGACGCTGTGTGACGTCATCGATGACAGTATTTCAGGGAGATGTTTCATTTAGTAATAAGTTAAACGCTTAAGAATGAATGAAAAATGTTATGATATTCAAATACAAAATATGTTAGTCTTTTAAATATTGGGACGGTTTTTGGAGTTCTGTGAAATTGTATTGTATGCAAGACGCGTCGAAATCAGATCATTATGAGTATGGTACAGAAAAAGCTTCTTTTTAATTGTTAATTAATTTACGTGCAAAAAGTATTGCTTAAGACTTCACATAGTTCAAAGTTTCACATTCGAGGTGTCACGCCGGATATGTAGTAGGTATAAAGTTATCAAGTGTGTCTGTGTCCACCACATTGCATGTATCCGCGGCTGTTACGATTGGTTGCATGCCCTAGTACTATTTGCTGCTCGCGCAGCGGGCAAACGTCCAGTTATTCTAATTTTACTTATAATCGATGCCGTCGCAACGCAGCCGACTCACCGACAAAAGACTTGTTCATCCGTCAAAGGTGAAAATTGGCACATGACGACAAGTAACAAGTTACGTAATTTTCAATAAAATGAGACTGCTTGATAGTTACTTAAGCACTAAGCACTAAGGAGCCTAATACTAAGCTTAATATGTACAAATGGTGCAACAGTTGAACTTCAGGGACGGTTCTAAATCTTCAAGAGACTTTGTGTTTTTGAGCTCGATATATATGTACATTTTACTTACTACTTAGTTTATACAAAGATTCAAATGAGATGAATTTTTACTATGTTTACTTACGTAATTGTTTGATATGCTCATGTAACTGTGACGGCGTTTTTAAACAATTTTGAAAAAATTGGCATTAAATAGGCTTCTTGGTCGAGTGGTTAGGGTCCCTGACTGCTTAACCGGAGGTCGTGGGTTTGTACTGGGCGACTAACATTTTTGCAATGAGGGTATTTATCTATTCTATCTCTGCGTGTAATAAAAATATCCAAATAAGTACTATATTGTAGGTATGCATTTTTATCAACTGTTTGATTACCATAACACAAGCATTTAATTGCCGAATTTGAAATGAGATAGCCGTGAGTGAAATTGCCTCTGTTATTATTACTAGCTATGCCCGCGGCTCCGCCCGAGTGGAAATCAATGTGTCACAAAGCTTTTCCCGCGTTAATACCTACACCGCGGGAATTCTAGGATAATAATGTCGAACTACCATACAAACTTTTAACTCCTATGTCACCCCCTATATAAGTCGAATTTCAAAAATGCTAGTTTTCTTTTTATTTATTTCTTATGAACTGCCTAAATACAAAGTTTCATGATTTTATCTTCGGTAATGACGAACTTCCGTACAAACTTTCATACCCTATTTCAACCCCCTTTTTTGCGACAAAAAGTAGCCTATGGCCTTTTTCAAGGTCAAATGTATAGCTCTACCAAATTTTAGTTAAAATCTGTTCAGTGGTTTAGGAGTGAAAGTCAAGCAGACAGACAGACAGAGTTACAATTGCATTTATAATATTAGTGGGGATTAGACGTCGCTTAGAGTCCGCAAAACGGCTGTAGTTCATAAATCAATTATAACATTTTAACGCATATGATTTTCAAATCACATTACATTTTAATGGAATGTGTCCTGAAAGCCAACCTCAGATGTCAAATTATTGATGTGATTAGTTTTCACACTGGTTTTTGTAACAGCAGTCTGGCCGATCCTACTTCATCATCGGCTAGACTGCTTTACAAGCTAGTTGACAGAAAATAGTTATAAGTTATGTTTTAGTGTGTTATTTGTTGTTACTTGTAGTTTGATTTAGTATAGCTGTAGTATGTGAGTTATTTTTGTTGTATGTACCAGGGCGGCGTAATCGGTTGTTTCGATTAAGCCTTTTAATTAAGAATAAAAAAATACTCATGACGAGCTTAAAATATATCTACGTTTCGACCAAATTGCATGGATCGTGATCACACATTGATACCTGGCGTCACAGATGTCAATGTGACGGGAGGTAGCGGAACATGCCCCCCGCTCGTATTTGTGACGTGCAGCAGTTGTTACTGCGCCAGCTTGTGTCCAACTCTCCTCTCTGAAGGCTGGATGGCGGTCCACGTGTATACTGGAGGCGATCGTGGTGTATTTTTTAAAAGCAATCGATCGCTTTCCTTCTTTTAAGCCTTTGTACTATGTTCAGGTATTTACAGGTATCATTATTGGATACAACTATGATATACATTATTTGATACAACTATACAGTAAAAAAATTGCACTATGCATTGTCATAACAATTCTGTACAGTCATACCTACTTTATTAAATAATATCTTGTATTTTTGAGAAAATTAATGTATTTTTTATGCAATGCATCCTATTTAGTAATATATGAGAAAGTAATTAATTAAAAGAGCTTAATATCAAAACATGAAACATAATTAGACGATAGATTTATAACTTCGCAAAACCAATGTCTATTTCCAACGAAAATAATTCTTTTATTTATTTATTTCCACAAAATCTGTTTTAAAAGCGTACTCAATATTCCAATAGCACATTTACATCTTCAGTTATAGGACATACAGTCAGATGTACTTAGGTACTTATATTTAGTGACTATAACATTAATTCTTTTATACCTTTATTTGAATATTTAAAAGATAAAGGTAACTTTATTAGTTAAATATGAATATGGGCATAGAATCCTACAGTAAACATTACAATGGAAAACAATGGTTTTGTACTACATTCCCAAACAGTTACAATAGCGGTATAGTTACATGTAGACACGTGATGTAATGATTGGCTCCGGCGCGGCACCTTCCAATTAACCGACAAACAGTTAGTAATTAAAATTATAAATCACGCACCGACCGTAACGACGGCGGCGGCGAGTCGCGCGAGCCCCCAATTACCGCGGCTTTCACTCTTTACTTGCTCGTCTTCGCGTCAATTAAAAGGAAATTGAAGATATTGTAAGCACTCGATGGGACCTCGTCGATATCAAAGGTGCGTTGATTAGGAACGTGGAATGTAATTACAGCGGCGGCGGAGACGGCCGGGTGGCAGCCCTGCGCC
>DWGJ01001147.1:0-21854 GCA_018246895.1 Aspitha aspitha aspitha
TGATTCATCTATCATAATTATGTATTTGTCGATTTTTCATTGTTTTTAAGATTTATTCTGCTATTCGGGGCGGAGAGGAATCCAACGAATCAGAAACCATGAAAATTGGTAAAGCAGATCTCGAGTTATAAGTGTTGTAACAAACCCGACTTTCTTTTATATATACAGATTTTATGATGACGTCAAACACAATAAAAGATTATAATCGATTGCTGTGTTGTCTGTAGCAAAATGTTTTCTGTCGCCGCTAAATCAATTTAACAACATGAAGCGGGCGAGTTGGTCACTAATCCCACCAATTTAAAATGGAACGGCATCGTGGAGTGTGATCTAAACATTCTCAGTTGCGGGGTTCGTGACCAATAAGACATAAATGAATTCCAATTTCTCACAAACATTACAAAGTGCTAAGCAATCTTATATTAGGCGACGATGCTCAATAAAATTTATATTAAAATGTCTTCAATGAATGCAGAAGCACGTACGTCGAATTAAAACATAAAATACAGTTCGACGAAGTGTATTTTAAAAGAGGGGGAGATAGAGCAATTTATTGAATCATATAACAAATTTCTTGATGATATTATTTGTAAGATTGTAAACTGTTTCTTAACCAACCTGGATCGTGCAATCACAAGCATCGAAATACTATTTACTCGTATTTGTGTACGTACCAGTTAATTTTTTCTGCAAGTTTACAATGAATTTACACAATTTCGTGTGTCAAATTACCAAATATATTTCTGTTGTTCATATAGCTTTTGTTTATATAACAGGTTCATTGGAAATGTTGTTTTCCGACTGTTTTCAAGAAAACCACTGTAGATAACCAAACCTACGCTACCTCACCACTCATTAAGATAAAAATCACTAACACAAGACGCATTTGATTGCAGTAATAAACAGTACTCCTATAATATTTGTAACACCTAATTTCAGCCAAAAAGTTTCCTTTAATAATATATGAAACACTATTAGAAAAGTTACGATATTGAAAATTAAACTTTAATGAAATAGTTACAGATTATAAAAGTTAAACTGAAAAAGCTTTGTCCCATAAACAGTTGAATTTAAAATTAAGAGTTACGAGTCTGTAAGGGACAATAAAGACCCTAATATCATTAACTTTTCAAATTACATCAAGTATGCAAGACATGTCCACCTTAATTTTACTGCTTAATGCAGGACGACCTATACTTTCATTGAGGTAGCTAGGTGGAAGAAGGCTAAAACTATAGTATTATGTACATAATTCAGATTTAACATTAAGAAACAATCAATTTGAAACAAAGAAGAAATACATCGCAGTAGTAACTAAATGGACATACCCAGTACCTATATGTATTTAAATTTATAATTCTTGTGATACCCTCATTGTTACTTTTGGTAGAATCTTAACACAAAATTTAACTTAACATAACATACAAATATTTAGCAAGCAAACCCACAAATTACTGAGGTATGGAATTACGTTTCTGCTTCGATTATTATCAGAATGCCAACAGAATCGCGAAAGGATATGGTGGCGCCAAACGATGAGATATTTGATTGAGATGTTGATATAACACGCACAATGTACATACCTACGTCAACTTTCGACACCTAGGAGGTCCTCGCCTCGGTACATTGATCGTATCCTGGGTACAAATGATCCGCATTTCCGTCGGCATGTGCCAAAATGGCTAAATTAAAACGGAGTATACATTGGACTTAGTCGATGCGTACATAGAGACCGCAGAATTCTGGTTGGCGCCCCTCCAACCGGCATCTAGTCATTGAGCTGCGTCCAGATGATTTCTATCTCGTCCTAAAATTACGAGAATTAATAGTCCACCTTCGTTTGAGTCCGATTCTAGACCACTCGTAGAAAATACCACAATCTCTTACTTATTGTTTAGCGCTTTTTTTAACCTACCATTGGGGAAGGGTCTGATGCCTCAAATAATGAGAAAGATTAAGGTATCAGTGTTTGTTGGTACTTCATATATCTTAGAAAACATTATAGAGAACTCGACAGTATGCCGAATTCCTACAAGAACAACGAAACACTACAAAGAGAAATAGTCAATCAAATTGAACATCGTCTATCCAAGTGAATATTTCATGCTTATAAAGCTCAAATAGGTGGTACATATTACTTACGTTACATCATGACATGACATGACGCTCGTGAGGTAATGATACGTTCACTGGTTTGATACAAAAGTGGTTAAATATACCTTTTAATATTTATGAAATGATAAATAACAATAATAATGCTTTACACGCAAATCCCAACGGGAATTTCATGCGTCACGAGCTCCATAGACCATCGGAAACAAACACGCAAACACAAAGCCCCAGAACCTATATTTCAGTCATCTTTCAGATATCACGCCGACCGGAAATGAAATTCGGGGCTCACTGTATTGTATACCGGTAGTCAGCAAGGAACCGAATGGATTGTCAATATTGATAAGCATTGTATTTTGTACCTATATAATATATGTACTATATTTGTTGATCATAAAATTTTATTTAACTACTATTATCTATCTATAACAATCTACATATTTTTAACCAACTCTTTGTATTACCTTATGTACCTATATCCTAACTAGACATTTATACTTGACTAGGCTTAACTCTCAGTTTTATCAAGTGGATCACAATAATTAATATAATCAATCAATTATATAGAACACTTTTCAGTGTAGGTAAAAGTTTCATGTAACGCAAATATAAATATGAATGAGCTGATGTTTACTGTCATCGTCGCCTTGGTACAAAAAAACGTAACGAGATTGTTATCCTAGTACGTGGTATATACCTTATAAGTTTCAGTTGTGTTCCGTTGGATAGTCTATCAAATCGCTGTATTTATATGTAGTATGTGCTACGCTTGTTAAGAATTATTTCTCACAAAAGTCAAACGTATCGGTTATGTTTAACTTAACAGCTCGTTTGCACATCGCAAACGCAATCCAGAGCCACGAGCGCCTCACAATTCTAAATTTCTTTCATAATACAATTCCAAGTTCCTACAGTACAAAACCCCAGCATCCGAATGGTTATTAGCGGGCGGCCAGCATGCATTAGCTCGCGACGGGTTCCGCATTTCCATCTTATTGTATCTCTCGTTTGGATGCAAATACTGTATAGTTCAAGCGCGAGCGAGCCCGCATTTTAGCTCTTTTTGCTTCCTCCTATTTGTAGTCGAAACTTATTTTTTTCATTTTCGTCTCGCTTATCCTATTTTTTAAATGAAACATGACATAAAAGAGAGTTGAATCTCGTAGTTGTTGCTTAACAACAAGGCCATAATGTGATTTGTCTACTTTCTGTTACGAGTGACTTTTAAAGTTGTAAAATGGTAGAGATTCAAATTATGAAATGTTATTGCGCTGCTATATGTTGTATATTTGTGTCTCAGTGTCCTGTGTAACGAGGGTCGGGAAGTTTTTGCATAATGTTCAACGGTATTGAAGTCGAACACTCCGGGGAGACAGGGGTCACAATTAATACTAGTCGAAAGAAAACTACGTATGAGAAATAAACTGCATTAATAAGGACTTTGTTTGGCAACCATTAATTAAGTATAGACCGGTATTTTTTGCTACGTACAAGTTTAATTTTACCACTAATATTGTAATTTATAACGCAATAAAGTTATGTATAAATTATTTCCTTATACCATCAGCAATTCGTTCATCTATATCTTTTTTATCAATTCTTTCATCTACACTTATCTATCAATGATACCCAATGACTATTATCCCCGTATAATAGGCATTTTACAGGCAATCGAGCTACATCTTAGACTGCTCTCCTTTAGCATCAGATGAGCACGTAGTTAAACGCAAAATAAACCTATATTTGTGAGTTTTTACTGACATGTTAAATATTAAAAATGTTTACTGACATCCTATGTATGTGCTCATTGTTCGCTATAACAGGTACCGTTAGTGAAAGTAACTAGTTAGAATACGCCCTACTTCATGTTTAAAATACTTTTAGCCATTTCATATTAAAATTGAAGTACCTCTCTGAGCCACGTTTGTAGGGCCCGATGGACTCGTAATTCAGAAATTTAATTAGCTATTGTTTATTAAGTAGGCGGTAGTGTTCAGTTATTTCCTTTTTCATTGTGTATGATAAACAGGAATCGTATTATAAATAGTGGTGCGATAGTTAACAAACTATATAATGTCGTATCGAACCACCATTTTTAATACGCGATTACTAATATTTATATTATATATATGTACAAACATGTACACATTTGTATAACATTTAAATGAAGCCTTAACAGTTTGGTTCATTTAATTTAATGTTTTTAATTCTTAGAGCTTTCACAAATACCGGGCAGAGGTTCCGTAAATAAATAGACGAAAATTCAGCTGAGAAATGAAACACGCGAGTAAGCTTTTACAACTACCTTTTTTAATTATGAGCAAACATTTCATTTAATGACATTTAAATCCGAATGGATGTTACTTCGCGTTCGTACGAGCATAGTTTTATACCGTAAATTTAATTAAAACTATTCATTGGTAATATTTGCATTCGAACATATAGATATAGCACCACCAGTAGCACATAGGTTATATGCAATATACATAAATTGATTCGTAGTAAAATTAATAAATAAAAATCTGTCGAAAACAAACAGAATTAAATTTACACCACGTATGTTTCGGTACAGCGGTAATTAGGAACGTTTTGTGACGTAACGGGGCTTGCGAATGTGCGGAGGGATAAAACGGTTTTCGGTTTTATTTCTGTGCTAGTGAGTAGAATATCTTACAAAACACAAAGCTTCTCTGTTTCAAATGAATGCTCTACGAAATTTCGATGTTAGCAATGATAACTTGATCAAAATCATTGTAGGAAATGTTAAATGAAAATGGACTACAATGGAAATATTTTGACCAACTAAATTGTTAGCAATTTAGTTAATTAAAATGTGCCAATTACTTTGTGAACCGTTAATTACGTAAACATTGTAAGCAACTACACTTACAACGGAATTAATGTTGTCAAATGTGATGTAAGACCAAGCAAAAATCAAACACAATTAAATTCACGCAACGTACGCTCCGTTGTGGATGTAATTAGTGTTTTGTGGAGTAACGGTGTGTGTGCGCGGTGGTTTTAATAATGTTTGGTGTTGTTGCCGCATTAATATGTAGTTCAGCAAAGAGCGACAACATTAATTGTTTTATGTTGTATATAGATTATTAGATCTGTGTGCGTACAGCTATTTTATTCTATGTGGCATTTAATCACATGTAATCGCTTTGAATTCATAATTATTCAGTAGGATGCCATGTCACATATAAAAATTATGTTATGAAACATTTATTTTCTGCTAGTTTTTAATATAATCAAGTTTGTGCTTAAATTTTAATTATTTTCAAATTTGATTGCAATTTGTTTTCAATGTAACGTACATTGTTATTTGTTATGTACAACACTTAATGATTGTCATAAATTTTTAATCTTGTTAAGTTATAAAGTTATTTATTCTAAGGCTACTTTAACAATAATGTCTACATAAAATTGAATTAGTAGCGAACAGAATTAAATTCACACCGGGTACGTTTCGTAATAAATTTAATTACAAGCATTTTGGGAGCGAGTTTATATGTGTGTGGTGGGTTAAAATTGTGTTGTTTTATTAATTTGCCTAAATATGTAATTCGAAATAGACTTACAAGAAGATATAATCGAGATTTATTGTCACGTACCTTTAACTTATTCCTTATTTGAGAAGAAGAGAAGCGTTCTTTTCTCCGTTTTTAGACAACAGAAACTTATATGGTATTTTACTCTTTTACCCTCTGCTTCTTTACCAGAAGCACTCTTTATGTGTTTGAAACTCACAAAACTGCGAATTTGGTAAAGCAGTGTCTATGAGCAGTAAAAGCCTTAATGTAACCTGTCGGCCTAATTGTTTATACACCATTTTTATAACTTGTAATTTTTTGTAATCCAAAATCATAAACAAAAATTAAAATTCAACTCTAAATCTTGGATAAGACCAATCAAGTTCATTAATTTGTGAGCGACGGTTGCAATTGTAAAGCCAGTTACAACATCGCCTTAGCTTCGAAAACTTTCTGAAGTCAATCTGCATAAAAATGAAGTGACAACCCTAACGCTGGCGGCTCTATTTGAATGGTTAATCATCTTAACAAGAAAGATGTAGAAACTTGGAAAAATGAATTCTACTACGCTTTTTTATTGTCTTATATACAAGGATAAACACGACAGTATCGGTTGAAAACCCATATTTGAAGAAATTGCACTGTGGCAAGGAATAGTTAATCCCTTCCATATATTCGAAAAAACGTACCTAAGTATATAATGTACATTCAAGTATAAAAATACCATACTTTCACACTCGATAGAATTTTATACATATTTTAGTAGTAGTTGGCATACTATCATTTACGTTGTCATAAAGTGCTAAAGTTATACATAGTTGTTCGGCGAATTCGGAGACATCGAAAAGAGGGTGAAAATAGAATAAGTAAATTTACTACAAGCAAGTGGAGTTCAATAAAGCGATTGTCGGAGACAAAAGTGTACTTTGATAGTTCTGCGTTGAGTAAAGTGTATTAATCGTACACGAGACAATATTAACATTTACAGATTATGACGACTTAAGGTTATAAAAACTAAAATTTAGATAATAAGCATATAAAACTTCCACAGTTCAGTATTTTGATGTAATTAATATACAAGATAGTAGACCAATTGTAAAATATAAGACAAATTAAGTTTACAACTATAACCCTATTAAGTAATTAGACTTTAAGGTGTTTCGATAACAATCCATTGTGATGATACATTAGAAATGAAAAAAATAATATAGTATATATTATACAGAGTTATGTATAATATTTACAATGTAGCTTACATATTACGTAAGCCAATAGAACCTAATAGTAAATACAACCTACCACTGAATGTGGTGGTACATGATATTGCAACAACCTTCCCGGGAATATTGTGAAATGCGAGGATATTTCAGTCTAAAGAGTTAATGTTTATTGTGTATGACATAGCAATTATTTTAAATACGCCCGGTGTTAAATACGTATGTATATATGTTTCGTATTTGCAGTTTTCCCTGGGAGTCTTGGTCTATGCCGAAAAGCGTCTTACGTCAGTGCCACCGTACCTTTATATACATATGTATTAAAGACCACTGATCAGCCAACAACATTCTGCTATTTGAGAATGAACTGAGCAAAATATAAAATTTAACATATTTTATAAAATACAACGAACTTTTCCAGTACGACAATTCTTTAATATCGTATTCGACCCTCTTTAGTTTGATTCGTCTCTTCCTAAACCAATTCGTTATCCTAATCCCTTGTATTCCTCAAAATCCCAGCCAAAATCTTGTTATTCTTTTATGTTTTACTTGTACTAAGTTCTCTGTTTATTTCTTTGTGATATTATTTTCTGTATTAATATCTTTTACTATTGATCGTGTGGTACCGTGTAAATTACAGTTTTTAACCTTCTGTTGAATTACTCCTTTTTACCCGCCTTATTTATTGTTTTATACATTATGACCATTACTGTGCTTTACAGTTATTTTGCATATCTAATAATTGTAATTTTGTAACTGAAGGTCGTGTGTCAACTTTAAACTAGCTGTAAAGAAGTTTTAAACCGAAACTAAGTTTTATCTTATCGGGTTTAAAAGTTTTTTAATTACGAACATCTCAAGACTTTGTACACAAAGAAAAAAACATTAAGCTATTTTCTTGTATCAAGGAAGCGCTTTTGGAAACTACGTGTCCGTTGTCTTTTTTCGTAAAAGAAATATTTCAAACAAGGCTTGACACTATTCGGGTGATTTATCTTTAGAAACGAAAATTATGTAACAATTTTGTTATCGAACCTTCTATTATTGCACTACTGGACACGGATCTTCTCCTTATGAGACGGTTTTAAGCCATTAAGCCAACTACCACGTCTCGTCGGCCAAGCGTGGATTGGCAAACTTCACACACCTCATAAGACATTAACTATTTTATCACATAGTCTAACGTGTGTAGGTTTGTTCACATTGTTTTCTTTCACAGTTATTGCTAGTGATATTTAAATTTTAAATAATAGAACATACATAGATAGTCAGAGGTGTGTGCCAGGATTTAAGAATTGTAGCCATCATAACTAGTTGTTAAGTCGACTGTAGTTTCTACTTTTATTTCCCAAGAAGTTTTTTTTTCACACTTTTATCAGTATTTTATCATGATATAGATATACCTCACCCTATTATAATGTTTCTACTAAAAATGTTCTCTTATAAACTTAATATTATGAAATATACAGCGACTGGGTGAGAGGGTGGGTATGTTATAAGTTTTAAAAGCTTATATACCTTTATAGCACGTCCAGCGAACATAACATTACTTCAAGTGCAAGATGTATCCTCCGCGCACCCTTCTCGGCAAATAGAATAGGTATTTGAACGTTATCTTGGCGCGGTCTCTACGTGTTACGTAACCTGAATTATTATTCGCGTGAAATATTTCTACCATTAGTTAAGAGTACACTTTTCATTTAGATTCTGAAGTATACATATTTTTAAACATTTCTTCATGTCATATATTTTACATTGAATATAATAAAATCCATATTTCGTTTTCAAGCGTTCGTTGAGTTGAAGTTATCGTTTGAAAGAATGGATAATATTTTTTGACCAATAATTTGAAATATAAGATCTCTGTAGATCCATCAGGGACGTATGGTAGCTGATGTCGTTGACATAGCCGTGCAAAAAGCAAATGATGTTCAGTCCATGCTACTTATGTGCATGGTACGAAATACTTTAAACCTTAGTTAAACTTTATTTATTATTATAGTCTAACAGATAATGACAAACAACTGAAAGCTCTTTTAAAATAGTGGCGTTATAGTAATTTATTACGTATTTTAACGTATTAAGTCAAACCAAAGTCATATTAAGCAAAACAAAACAAATTAAATCTACAAAAAAGTTACTTGAAAGAGAAACACTTATGTCTTCTCCAAGTTCAATTTATATTATAGAAGCAATCTTACGACAAAACAAAATGTCAACCGTTCTCAGCAGTATCTCGACAGACAAAGAGGTTTTGGATGACAGGAAGAGACTTGACGGAGTGCCTTAATGTAATCAAATTTGCGGGTTGAGCTTCTGAAATAAATTATTAATGTTTAAGTTCTATCCGTGATTTTATTAATAGTAGAAATACGTTTCGCTACTAGCTAGAATTACTTGGAAATCTGTAACTTTCTTAAATATACTGAATCCATATCATGTATTCTTGAACAATATTTTATTTGTCTGTGATTTCGAAATACTGGCAATTTCTTTAGTGCATAGATTTATTCAATTCAAAATTTATAAAGTATCTAATTGAGTATCATTTTCTATAATTCATATGTTTCTGTCTTTGATAGAACTTTAACAAAAATTAGAACTTTCTATAGAGCTATACATAAGGTACATTTTAACTCAAATATGTATGTTTAATAGAAGTTCCAATAGTCTCGACATGGAGCACTGACTAAGGGTTTGACAAAATAAAGTTTGGATAATAAATCGTATCATTAATTCGTAAATTAGCTTGTTGGTAATAAATCGTGCACCTAATCTCCGTGTTAATGAGGCCCGCTGTTGAATAATCCCTGAAAATCAATTTTTCATTCCCAGTCCATACATATTCAAGGCCTCTTCGCTACGTTCGACAATGGATCGCTAGATAGTATATTCGGAGTGAATTTATTTATATGAATCAAATTCTATTGAAAGGAGACAATTTAGAATATGTATATCAGGAATGAATTTAAATATTGTTTTATGTTAAATTTTATAGAATTAAAAAACTCAAAAGCTTATTTAAATCGTTTAGATTTATTGACAAAACAGAAACCTGAGCAATTGAATTACATTTTCGTACTTGACTTCATTAGTGTATTTCTTTGGTGATCGCGGCACTTAGATACATTTTCTTTCTTTTAGGCTAAAAGTAAAGTAAACAAGGAGAGCTTATCCAACAATGCTACTTCAGTGCGGATTGGTGGAGATTCCAATTAGTTGCCGATCCGTCGGCAGGAAGTTTTAGACCGCTCTCAAAGCCTTTGAACCGATTTAATGTATATCTAGTGATAAGAACCGGACCGACTGCTTAACGGGACGTCGGTAGAACAAAAACTATTGAGAACATTTGGCCATTATCCATTACGTATACCTAAGATACGCCATTATTACGTAAAAGTATCATAGTAGTAACCCATAGCTGATTTGCTAAATTTTACTGGTGATTTTCTATATACTTTGTCAAAGCTCCGACTATTTGCGTTCTCTTAACGCATGAAATACTTGAACATCACAAAAGTACCATAGAAATAATATGCACAATATTTGCAGGATGATAACAATTGAGCTAATATTCAACTAGCTGGAAGATCTTTAGCTTACATTTATGATTCTCACACCTGCCCGATTTATGAAAATTAAAAATATTTTTAACGTTATATGATAGTTGACGAGCTGTATTATTTGCGTATTAAACAATTAAGGTTTGTACATGTGTATTATACCACGTCATAATGAGTACGTAGATATACGTAGGTACCTACTTTAAATGTATGTGGTATATTTCTACTTATGGAAATTGTAAAATTATTTATTTCCACAGCTACTGTTGACTGAGCCATAGATGGACATAAGATTTAACGAAATTGGAAAGATAATGTAGGTAAAGTTTATATAAAGGGATTAGTTAGGGACAGGGCACCGCGAGCGAAATCCACCCTTTTCGAAACCACCCTTTCCAGGTTCAATTGATTGTATAAGCTTTACGAAATTCTGTATAGTAGAGTTTATTTTACGTACTTACAAAGACCTGTGTGCAGTTCGAAAATACTAATACGATGAAGGTATTGCAACCTTTTCATATTCATATGAAGCTATGTATTTACAGTCTGATGACATAAAAGTTTGCTACTTAAAAATTATCACTAAATAAACAATTATCTTTTTATTCTTGTTCACTTCCGCTTACGTCAATACAAATCTATTAGATTGTGTAGTTATGTTTTCGTAATGATACGTAAGATCTATGTCTTTTACACGCTTTCCAAACACTAATAATAAAATGTAACAAACATTTCGCGGTAAACCGTTAATAAGCATAAAAGAATAAATTTCGCTGAATATGGTTATGACTTCATGTCTAATATCATAGAGTACGTAATACTTTTAGACTAATATAACAAAATGGAATAGCGTTTATTCAAAGGCTAGAATACTCTGGCTTTTGTAAGCTTTGTTGAAACGTTAGTAGGAATATTTTATCTTGTTTGTAATGTTGTGTCAGATCACTCACGTCCTTTGAGTTTCGCTTGTCCAATATAAAATTGTATTAATACTCTTATCACAAAAAATATTAATGCATTGATGGTTTTATAAGTTTAGAAGCATATTGAGATTTTTCAAATCAAGATTGTTCAAAAGTAAACATTTGAGCTATTTTAACGTACCTTGAAATGAATTACCTTTATGTTACAATAATTTAGTTTCAGTGGTTGTAGCTAACGGTTTAGATTACCGCTGCCCACGGCGGCGTTCTCCCGTTCAAATCTTGACACGCACCTCCGACTTTCACAAGTTACGTATATTTATATTAAATTTATATTAAATATTATATTAATTATTATATTAAATATTATATTAATTATTATATTAATTATTTTATATTAAATATTATATTAATTATAACTGTGGAAGAGAAGATCGTGTGGAAACCTGCACACCATGTAGTTCTCCATTGCGTTCATTAATATACTTCTTTGAAGCTAACAATATACATATGAAGGTTGCATCAGTTGCATTCTATTTGAAACATTTCTTTTCTTATAAAATGAACTTTAGTCCCTTAAATATGTCCCTTAACAGTGTCATTGCTTGTAAAACGTTACGATTTTATAAAACTAACGATGATTTATATAATTTAGTTAATATTATAATTCAATTAGCCTTCTGGCTTCTCATTTGACTAAACTGATTTCACGGAGAGCTCTGTACTGCCAGCGCCGAATTTCACTATTATTATATTGAATTTCATTTTTAATGATAAACAGAAATCTCCGAGGTCGCTGTATATTTACAACGGTGTAGGCTAGTTCTCGAAATTAACTAATCCACATGACAAAAAACATCGTAAACCAATAAAACTACAAATACT
Organism: Aspitha aspitha aspitha; assembly: GCA_018246895.1. Classification (NCBI taxonomy): domain Eukaryota; kingdom Metazoa; phylum Arthropoda; class Insecta; order Lepidoptera; family Hesperiidae; genus Aspitha; species Aspitha aspitha. The sequence goes on from DWGJ01001147.1 coordinate 12,240, forward strand.
GAGCGGCCTTTTGTTGTAGTCACACATACCGTGACTGTTAAGCCGAACGTGAATTCGTTCATCAATTCTGTTGTCTGGCCTTGTCTGAGGATGTCGAGGATGAGAGGAAATTATAATTTTATACAGGAATAACCATAGCACTTTATACATACCTATAAAAAATATTACCACGAATAAACAGTATCAAGTAGCAACATCCCGAATCTACATAGGCTTTGGGTCTGGAGATTTCATTGGTATACTGCTCCAATCTGTTTTGGTGGATGTGCGGCCTACATCCCCCTCTTCGCTTCTCCGACGTGATTTAACGTTTCTCCTCAAGTCGTGTTACACAGCTTAACCGATTACGTGAATCAGTCTAGTTAATCACTGTATGCCAGTACGCATATTGCTCAGTACAGAATAAGACCGCACATTTGAGACATAGTAAGCGATGTGGGTACTGTTGCGGCATAGAAGGCATGAAAACGGTACTGTAGCGGTATGAAAGCGGTACACTAGCTAATAAAGACCGGTACATACTTGGTACGTACGTGCTATTATTTACTACAATAATACTACTAAGAGTAGCATCGTGAGAGTAGGAAGTATAATCTTTCGTGATTCCGATTTTTCTGATGTAGAATATCTATAACCACATCAAAATCATTACAAGTTTCCAGCTGGACATTGAAAGCAGTGAAATATTGATATGAATAACCAAGATAAATTATTCCTTACGTTTATTAAATAAAACTAACAATGGGCGAACTTAATACCTAATGGCATTTATTACCAGTTCACCCTAGGTGATAGCGGAGTTTTTGTGGCAAGAAGTAAAAATATTTTTTACACAAAGTATCATCTTTATAATTATCTGTAAGTAAGAAACACAAGAATGGTACTAACCTTGTTTCAATGTTGACATGACAAGTTATCAAATAAAATAATGCACGGCTTGTATCTACAAGTTGCATGGTCATGTAAATTATTTTGCGACAATGGACAGAAATAATAATGACTTTGCGGGTAAACTTCTGTATAAGGCCGTGTTAAAAGTTTTAACAGACGGGGAAAACCCATTACCGGCTACAACTTAGTCTATATTTCATTACATTACCTCGAAGGGTCGTAAAAATACCTATTCCAAGTTCAAAGGAACGTTTTATAGAAATCGTAATCGAATGAAAAGAACATTTTATTTACTTGCATTATATACATACATGTAAGTTACGCAACGCTTAAAATGTTTGAAGTATTGTAGAGTCTAACAATGACAATCTAACGATGAGAACAGTCGTTGTTCTGTTAACATCGATCCATTCATATTCCACTGTATTAACTTCTGATTACTGTGTCGCCCTAGCAATATCTAGGCGATGTGGTTTATTCTCTCGATAGCCAGGAAGTTAATCTCTCGATATTGCGGGCAGCTACGCCGGCTTACACAGAAGAGCTCAATTGTCTACATATCGCTTAACTATTCTATGTAATACGAGTAAGTCATTGCAATAACATACAGTGCTATTATTATTTGGACCAAACTTTTATATAATATGACGCATATAAAATTAAACTAAAACAGCTAGATGTCTGGTACCTATAACGCTACGAAATTTTGAGAAAAACTTTTTGAAACAAAAAGGGACTTATACATAGTTAAAGCGAGCAAAAAAGCTGAACCTATTAGTCATATTGGAATTATAGTAAACTTATATGTGAAAATCTTGAGGACTTCCAAACTATTTGAAGAATTTATATTAAAACTCCTAGATCGCTGCCACTTGCTATTAAAAGTATATATTTAGCTCACATTTAGTATATACATGCAATCATATGTACAAGTACAACTTTCACTCGATGAAGGGCTAATCACAGATGTACAAGCAATATAGCATGTGATTTATTCTTTCAGCCGTGAAGCTGTTAATCTCCTGATATTGAGGTCAAACCCGCTTGGAATCCAGTATCGGTTTTAGTAGTTACCTACACACCTATGATATTTAACGTGATATGCGGTATATTCAACAATGCAGTTAAGCTTCTCGTGAATATACATATATAAAAAGTGAAGACCAACCTAACAGTAAATAAATGGACTTTATTATTATTATAGAATAGTGTAAATAATATTGAATACCAAATAAGTATATCTATCCTTACAGACTTGACATTCATCTCTTTATGCATATACGCTGGTTTCACAGACTCTTGTGTCACCCATCAGCAGGTAAGGCACCTGGTAGCTAAGAAGCATTAATGTAGTGTAAATATGCCTATGTACAAGGATTGTATAAGCGACAGGTGTGCGGGTATTTTTTAAACTAAAACCGTATCTTTATACGATGGATTAGCATTTTTTAAATATACACACCCAGCCTGGAAGAACCCTATTCATACTCGCTTCATGACTAGCCCTAGGCTATAGGTATTTTTCGGAAAACGTGGTCGTAGATTGAAGGGAACTTTTGCAATGACTATCAAGAGACCATTATATACAATGTTATTTGAAAATTGTGTTTTTATTTTTTGTTCAAACATTTAATACCGTTATGAAAAAGGTTTTTTATAATGTAATTGTTTTCAACATATTCTCGTATTTTTCCCTCGACTCGCATTAGGTCCCATCGCTCACGCGTAGCTTAATTATTATCTATAGCAGCTCGAGAGGTCAATAACTCGCAGGAGTATCATTTGTACTTGCATGTTACATGAATTTTTACATTCCCGCCCACAAACTAATTGGTAGTTAGAGTTTTTTAACGAGTCATTAGCTTTCCGCGCGATGTTACGTAAGGCCATGTTCCAAAGGTGACTGGCGTGTTTGCTGACAAAAATGCCTCCTATTTTTATACTGTTTTGCTTATTTCGATGTTGGAGCGGAATGGGAGGAAGAGGTCAAAATTGTACTTACTTTCAATGACAATACCCTCCTAAAGCAATTTTTAATATTATTCTTTAATTTATAGCTTGTATCTATGAAATCCAACTAAATAATAAAATGATAAAATTATTTTGTAATGAACTATTGAAATAAAGGTAGGAATAGGAAAAGAAAGTGACAGCTAAGTTTTGAATATATAGGATTCCCCACTTAACAATAACTTATCAACGTACGTATAGAAATAAAAAATGAAACAAAGTTAATACCATATCATAATTTTATTACGTATTTTGTTTAAATTTTTATAATAAATAAAAACAAAACATCAATACCAATAACTGTACATTACATTAATTAATTTCAAAAGATGATTCCGTGCAAAGAATTGACTTTACCTTAAGTGAAACACAGCCATAGATTAATGTCTATTTATACAATAATTTAAAACTAATCAACGTTCAGAAAAGCTACAAAACAATGACATCATGTAACATGTTTAATGAGTAAACAGTGCGAGTTTGTTTATTTGGGTGTAATGTTAATTCGTATAGGACAATTCGTCTAAGTTCAAAATAAAATGGTGTGTTAAATTCCACTCTACATCACGTGTTTCCCGGAAGTCCATGACCCCGAAGTCTCCGAGTAAAAGAGGAGCTCTGCTCTGATCTTTTATATACCTACGAATGTTATTTTTTGGAAAAATGTAAATATTTGCGAACGCTGCAATTACGTGACACTTTATTAGTTTTTTACCCCACTGGGGCTTTAGGAGGACTACATCGAGCTTCTGTTAGTAGATTAATTTCTCGGTCCACTTCCCATTCATGACTCAGACGAGGTAAAACATGTTGCTATAGAGTAGAACTATGGCTACAGACGTAAAATAGTTAAATAAAAGTAGGCCAAAATTTTGCAACTGAAAGTGCACCTTAAAACGTTCTAATAGGAGTTAGATTTGTTATGTTAGCGAGGTGCATTGTAGCGAATTTTAAAGGCCGCCGGAAAACAATACCACTCATCTCGTGTTTCACTCCCCACTGATTGCTTATATGCTGTAAACGTGCGTTGTACAAGATACCGGTTGTCGAAACCCACAAATAAGTCAGCTCTATATGATGATAAAATAACTAACCGGCATTGAAAGTTCAAAATGTAGAATTGTCGAATATAACGTCGAAAAACATCCTTGTATGTGTATCCTTAAAAATTTCGTAACATCTGAAGCTACAAGTTATCATTATTTATAACGGTAAATAAAAGTTTATTTCGTCAGGATTTTATATTTACGATACCAAATTTAAGGTTAATTTTGTAACTTTTGTCGTGAGTACACCAGGCATTCGCCTGACAGATGACAAAACTGCAAGCATCGGCGACAGCTGGCGTTTCAACTACGTTCATATTTTTATTTAATTGTTTGTTTTTAGTTATTTCAAAATCGAGAAACGCATGCTAATAAATTAGTGACAGTATATTATTATACATCTTGTATAGTATTATACATGTAAATTACATAATATTTAATAGCCAATTTAAGTTGTGGATATTCGGGTGTAAGGAACAAATACTGTTATTTCTCTCTAGAATAAAAGTACAAAAGTATTGTAGTAAAATTCCGCTATTTGTATGCTACTAATTCGCTAGCGGACAAGAATTACATTTAATAGGCGCATGACCAGAAAAAAAACAGTATAAATGAAATCAAAATTCCGTTGCGTTTACCAGCTGTACGCTAAATTTAAAATACGTCTGACAACAATCTGTGAAATACCGCTAGCGCGGGATGTCGACATTACCCGTTGATGTGTCGACAACAGCCGTCGGCGCTCACCGAGTTTTACCGTTGAATCGTGTCAGCTACAGTTTGGCTCAGAAAAGTTCAGCACTTAGACACAGCTACGTAGTTATACTTTTCACTTATTTGCCTCATAACAGAATAAAAACCTTTTCACATCCAATCGGAAATGTAATACGTCGGAGCTTAAAGAGGTTTGCTGAAAAAAAATTAAAAAAAACAATAGATTGCGACGGTTATGGCAAGCAATAATAGCAATATGGTTCTGCGTAAATTAAAATTAACAAGTTGTATTGGAAATGTAAGGTCTTAAAGTCATATTATACTATTCCAAAGTCGTGTAATTTTGATATATGAAAACATACATTACAAGTATAATTTTTATTTTGTTTTGTTAGCTTTTCTTTACATGTACTTTCAAAGACATTAACCATGAAAGAAGTAGTGATATAGAATTAGTTTAAATGAAATCTGAAACAGAATTATACATATACTACGGTATACTTTTTCATCTTATTTATAGTACATTATGTTAAAATGTACATTTCTGTCTCCGAATTCAAATCCTGTATTTTATAGAATTTACAATTTACTTAATTCTATTCAGCCCAGGTACATCCCTCCATATACATAATTTATAAATTACTTTAACTTTATACAATTCGACCTTTGAACAACCCCTTTTGAATGTACAAAAATTATACCTACAATATATACTCGTACTGTCTTGATAATTTTTATACATTGAATTAAATTCATCTTGATAATTTGTTACACATATCGATCAGCTTATAAACTACGCCACTAAAGAATGAACACCAATATGGCGTAAATGCTTATTTAAGATACTTTGTATTTAGAAAGTTATTGGTTATTTAATTGTTTTGCCACTTTTTTTACGTAGTTTTAAAATAACTATGGAACAATTTAAGAATTAGTAAAGTCCGTTAACTTCAATCAAAACATCGTTTAACGATTAACATTTGTGCTTTCTGAACACAAATCACTAATTCATTCTTTAATGGCGTAAACCCCGGCCACATACATACAATTTTATAGTCTATTTCGGAAAACGCATTTCGGTTTGGACTCTCAGTACGCAGCGGCCTGCAAAACTTAACACACATCACCACATTAGTTGTTTTTGCATACAGAATTCCATTAATATTAAACTTTTTGCACATTCTTCTCATGTGTTCTTTTATGATTCCGCACGGAGAACACTATGAAAGAAAATAATACTATATATTTTACTCGATGTTGGGATCCTATAATTGTAACCGTAAAACGTATATATACAGCTATATGTGGTAGTGTTAACACGTTCACATAATAATCTGTTATCAGGCCGTTTGGGATTATCTACACTTATACTAATATCACGAGACAGTTCACCAAACGATTCTCATAAGCTCAAACATACCGATATTATTATAGCAGTCCACATCGGTACGATTATTGCACTATGACTATTGTATTCCGTATTACTACCTGAAACAAAAATATATTTCAAATTATTTTTAAAATAATTTTGTAACTCATGTTACTAAAATTTGTTTTGAAAAATACTTCATTTTGATATACAATACTTCATTTTGAATTCGAATCTGATTAATAAAAATCCGGGAAATAAATCTAAAATAAAAAATCTTACCTTTTAGACTCGCGGAATCTTCACGCTCTGTAAGAAAATGAATACTTTTAATAATATGTTGATCATACAAATTGCAATTACCTATGTATGTACATAATAAATTCTACTGTATAGACTGTAAAAGCACTTCCAATTTATTGCGTTTTTATATGCATTTTTATACTACAGATATTGAAGAAAAAGGAGACTTGAACATTTTTTTTATTTCTACGTCCGAGCTCATATACGACTAGTTAATATACAAGATTAAGATTATTTACTATGCCATTGCAGAGCACTGAATGGGATCGCCATGTACAACATTAAGTACTTTATTAATCCGGAACCCCACCGTAGCAGCTCGCCATTTGGGACAGAAATGAGTACTATAACCGTGCGTTTTAAGTCAACTTTGAATGGAAACTCGAAAACTACTTTAAGAAGTAGAACACTAGTTCAAGAGGTAGAAACCATGAAATAAAAGAATTAAGAGTTGTCATAGATTGATGCTTACCCTTTGGCATCGTGGTATCTTCACGATCTGTAAGAAAAATAAATGTTTATATTTGTAGGTATGTAAAACATTCGACGCAAGATAGAAACATCTTTAAGTTTAGTAACAATAAATTATTCCAGTACCTAACTTACGAGTATACAACGAATTACTTATGTGCAGTGATATAAAAATATAAGCCTATTATAATAATAGTTTTTGTCAGATTGTAAGATTTAATTAATCAACAAGATTTATGCATGAAAATTTCAGATCAGTTAAACATAATAATAATCGTATGACAATTGATGTGAACATAATGTAAAGTTATACGTAACGTTAGCATTTTCTTTCTGAAGGAAAAAGAATTATTCCAATGGATGTACCCAGTCAGATGTATTAATGTGATAAAAAATTGCTTATTGGAGAAGACATATTGTTCAATCAGACTTGTTTATGTCGTCTGCTCGCGTTAATTCTTTTAAAGATAGATGCATACTGTATTATTCATTTGATAAACGAAGAAAAAAGATTAACATACTGCAGCTGTTTTCATATGTTACGTTTTTTTGATAACTTAATAACAGAAATGTTAGAGGCAAGTTTTGTTAGTGAATCGAAAACCTTGAATGATACCATAATGTTATTCGAAAAAATTAATCATGCTTAATTTATCACCGGATCTTGGTTTACCGCTTTTAGTGGCCTGCCATGGTCATGGTGTAATAATAACATTTATACACGTACCTTTTGAAGACACATACTTCGATGGCGATGTGTGCGAGTGCACAGTGATAATGGACGTAGTTTCCCTCACAACGGGCGGCTCTACCAGGACGATCGCCTCGCATCGAATACGCAGTGAGCCGCTAGCAGTAGTCGGCACCGTGACTCGTAGGACGCGCCACGACGCGCGCAGCCCGCCAGACTGGAGAGGACCCAGCTCGGTGCGCGGCCAAAGCTCATGCTGTAAAGTGAACACCGTGTCTAGTAACGATTATAACTATGTCTCATACGTAGCTCATAACGGAACATCTATGAGGAATTGTAAACAAACTAATGGTAAAGTACAGTCGTTGTAATCTACATTTCAAATAGATGCATTCATATTACGGCAAATTACGAGTAAGTGATGTATAATGCTAAAATAACCGAGATATGCTGCCTACAAACTGTGGTCACCCTGTGTATAATCAATATTATCAGGGGTTACGTTGTCAAAATCTATTCTGAAACGAATATAACATTATGTTTCAAAAGCAAAATCCTACACACGAAACCACATGTTACAGACGTACCACATAATTGCCGTTAATTATGCATTGATAATAATGCGGTGATATTTCCAATTGACTATTCTTATAGTAATATAATATTATGTAATACCAATGAAATGATAAATTGTGATTCGATCAAATTATGCTATTGCGGTAATTATAGTTTATGTGGTTTTGTACGTAATTTATAAGTTAATTATACGTTTTATTAGAAGGATATTATAATACAATATTTTTCATATGTACACAACGAACAAAACATTGAAAAAAAAATGAAAATGCAACGAAACAAAAACAGTAGCGATTTATATCAGACAGTTTAACCAAATATATGTACATGATTTTATTTGCTTTTTCTAACCCAAAGCGAGTTCTCTGTTAATAATATTAATATTATTATTATTACCACTGTTAGTGATCTTGACTGCTGATGCTGAGGTTGTGGTTTTAAAATTATCTGTACAAATGGGCATTTAAATAATGTACGTGGTTTATCAACTCACTGGTTACCATCTCACCGACTCTACTTAATTAGAATTCAGATGGTGTTATGTGTATTTCCAAAAGACATTATCTTTTATATATGATTTTCAACAACATCTTGTCCCTCGAGGCAATTATTCGCAGAAAATTAAAATGTCAAAAGTAAAAATGGCTCTCACTGGAAACACATTTACCAGTTTCCGGTTCGCGATTGGTTGTCATTCAGGAGTTTGATTACTTTTGGATTGATATAATGGCGGAAAATCTTAATATATAAAAATGAATGTTTGTCTGTATGTCCTTTATAGAATCGTTAACTATGCATTGGATCATGTGATGATCTTTAGCAAAGTTGTGCATGAGCCCGCGAAGGTGTCTAAGTTGGTACGACCAATTTTCGACAGATGGCGCCACTGTCATTCCAATGAATTCATTATAGTTGATGGCGTAGCAACGCGCGCGGTACGGCTAGTAACACATATTTTTCGATTTTCGATGTAATTCACGTGAAAGTGATATGTGCTGGGTATTTAAAAGTAATTTATAGTTGCAAACGCTGTTCCGTTTATTGAAGTCGGTCGGTCACGGCGGCGCCCGCCATGGAAACCCGTTGCATTTCTAATCATCGCTCCGCGAAAGCCTTAATAATTATAATTTCTCTAACAGCAAAGGGAAAACTGGCCCGCACCCGCGGTCACATTTCACTGACTTTTCCTTTCTCTCAAATCGTAAAGTTTGCATTAAAATAACATCATTATTCTTGTTAAAACAGATTAGTATGCTGTATTATTTTACAAGTTGTATAGGTACCGTCGTATTTAAAATACGGCAAATTTCTAAACTTATTAACATGTAATTTTAACAGAAATCACGCTTTTTGTGTAAAGCCGATGAATTTTGATTTTATACAATTGAAAGTGATATTTGTAAGCTGCAACTAAAAATGTACAAATTTAAATTTTGAATGACATTTTGATCAGTTGACTTGCCTGACTTGACGGGCCTCGTGGTCGAGTGGTTAGAGACCCTGACTGCAAAACCGGAGGTCGTGGGTTCGATTCCCACCCAGGA
>DWGJ01001148.1:0-21852 GCA_018246895.1 Aspitha aspitha aspitha
TATTTTTATTACGACCAGACACAGAACAAACAAATGTGCTCATCACACAAATGTTTGTCCTGGGTGGGAATCGAACCAACGACCTCCGGTTTTGCATTCAGGGTCTCTAACCAAACGACCACGAGGCCAGTCCGTTGTTTCTAAATTAATTATGCAGAGTTCGTCTGATCATCCCCAAGGGTCTCATCACTTACGAAAATAAGAAAAGAATTGATGTGGACAGTAAACAAACAATCGATAAAAGTGAATTTCGATCATTGAAATAAAAGTAGGTAAGTAAAATATATTCATACGATATATTTTGTAAGACTGTAAATGTAACTCCAGTAACAGCGACGAGACAGACTGCGAGTACGCTCAATTCACAGGTAGGTCAGTTACATCTATCACTAAATTTGTAGATTTTAATCACAATAGTACAATATCGTATTATTCACGTGCGTGTGCTTATTTATATGCCGTTTTACATTTTCGAATTACAAAACATATAAATATTCGTTGATTATCAAATTTGGATTTAGGAAGCAAATTCTCTACAACCAAATCATCAACTGCCGAGTCCCGAAATGCCTTCGGTCTTACGTTACTAGCTGCTGTGAGGGTCTCAGGTTCTCTTTTACCTCCGTGTCGCGTATTACCTATGGACATTTTATGCTAAATAGGTATTACTTAGACTTATTCAACTAACTCTTCAGTCTTGGACGTTTCACTTAAATAGAAATACTTCTAAAACCCGCGTCGAATGTTCGTAGATATCCATTTAATTGAAAATTAAAAATAGATTATTAGCGTGTACATTATAATGAATGCTACAGCGTGAATCACACACATCAATAAGAAATTTAGAAAGATCGAGAAACAGTAGATAGATATCGTAGACACACAGATTGAGTATGGAGTAGGCTAATCGCTTATAATTATCTAAAGAAGACATTTCAACAACATTACATCTACATTTCAAACACCACTTTCGAATTTGGACATTAAGATATTTTATCTAAGATATCGGAAAATCACATCCACTTACAACGTAAACACATTGAGACACTGCACGGAATGACAACATCTAAAGAGGGAAAGCGAAAATGTACACACAACATTCACTCATCGCATCGATATTTATCAAATTACATTTAAATTAGCTTATATCTATATAAAATAATTCATTATAAAAACCCAAACGATCACAAATAGGTAAATTTACTGTATATCTAATCAACGTTGTATAAGGTTGCACACAATACTTAATTATATATAAAAATATATTGCTCAGGGTCGCAGTGGGTCGGTTCATTACTTCAGTACATGATAGGTGCCTGCCGGTTATTTCTATTATTAGACTGTATAAAACACGTAAAAAAATGACCACTACCAAATGAGAAATCACTCGACTTTCTATGTATTTCTTTTGTTCCCATTCGAAGACAATGTCCATCGGTATCTGAAGGAGTTTGTTAAGAAAAATTTAATAATATACAAAACTAATGACGAAGTAAAATACGTGTCGGTAGCTAAATAAATTGCTTGTAATGACGCCGAAACATTACCCTTTGATAGATTAAGGTAAATATAAGTAAGTAAATAAATAAATAATCGAATCTCTTCTCAGGTGCCTTAATCTAACGTAGCTAGATGTATACATAAACACTTCTTTAAAAAACTTACTCACTAATGATATGTTATACGATATGTATGTAGGTACATTGATATGTATTAGATCACAACGTGGTTGCTAGTCGTATATTACGGACGTGTTCAGTCCTCGGGCCAGCCGAGGTCTTCCCCCACGAGGTCGTAAAACCTCTGGTTGTGTTGTACGAAGAACTTACGCAACTTGGTGACGACCGCCGGGTCCACTCGAGGGTGCTTGCGGCCCTTTGTCTCGCGGAGACATTTGTCAGTGGTGTCGTTGCGTAGGCAGTAGAAACCTTTTGTCTCGTTGAAATAGAAGTTCCTCCTTCCTAAGGGACAAGACGTAGGGCAATTAGGTCAAGGATTTCTAGAACAACGACGAAGCGTTAATGAAATATAATTTTTTGCCTTTAGGAGTACATATTATTATGAAAAGGAATTAAACTGATATAGATGAATTTTATTATAGATGTAGTCGATATTAATGATGACTAGTATTGCATGTGACATGAAATTTGAAGCAGTAATTATAATTTGACGTCTTGACCAAAAAATTTTTCATAATAATATTTAATTATAAGAATAATAGTTACCTATTTTATGCTCCAATCCAAGGAACTTTTCGATCCGACGCAGCTGTGGCACCGGATCTTCAATGAGCTGATCGCCGTTCACCACAAGGATTTGTTCCCTTGGGAACACTTCCAGCCATCGATGGAGGTACGCGTGGTACAATGATATGGCTATTGGCCTGTATATTTACAAAGTGGTCATTAAAATGATGATATCAATAATAAGGCAAAGCCTGTACTATAGCTGTAATAAACTACAGACATACATGCTTATATAGATACGAGTATTTTCATTACACTCAGACACAAGACAAACACATGCTCTCATCACACAAATGTCCTCGGTCGGAATCGAACCCATGCTCTCTGTTCTAGAAATCATATTTTCACGTAAATATCAATTATGCAACTCCAACTCCAAACAAATAGCTAGTATATTCATATTTGTACCGCCGAGACATCGTTGATTTAGTACATGCAAAACTAAGCTAATGATCATAAATTACAAGTTATTCGTAATGGCTGGTATAAAATTCCTTGTATACTCAACGGCAAATGAGCCGCAAAGTTACGTGATTTACTCAAATATACTAATAGCGCACACGTACATAGATATCCAACTTAGATTACGGCTAAAAATATTTGTATGTAGTATGTAGTATTTAGTAGGGCTGACACATTGACCATAATTATAAAAAGGACAATGCTTTTTTTATTGTAGTCGTAATAAATTACTTATGTACTTATGTATATGTATAGTAAAATATTATGTAATATAATACAACCTTTACCGTATATTCAATCAATTACGATCGTCATGTCATAATGTTTTTTTTAAGAAATCAAATTTAAAAGAACACGCGCCGAACACCTGTGTTTCACACACACAAATTGTCTATAAAACCTACGCGTGACGGACGCATTTGAACCCGTAGTTAAATAGACCCCGCACACATAAACGTGTCATGTAGCAGTGACATACGTATCGTGCGTGTGTATACAACTTTGTCTCTATAAAATATCTCCTCGATAACAATAGGTATTTGTTCAGTCATATGATCAACCGTAACATACCTATACGCAATGTTAATAGATCCATCGGGTGATATAGCCAGATGCTCAAACGGTTTGGCAGCGTCTGGCAGAGGATGCCCGGTCTGGCCAATGGCTGGCGCGGACGGGGTCGCGCGGCTACGCAGTTGGGTGTAGTCCGATATAGCTCGCGTCACAGGCTCCCGGACGATTAGAAGTAGTCGCACTGAAGAATTCATTGCGCGAACACGTTCGGGTACCTAGTCACAAATACACATGTTTGTATCCAACTATCATTTTATTAGTAGTTCAATTCGATTTATTATACAGTTTCCATGTAATATGCAAATGTGTAGGTATCTGGTAAATAATGTTATTGTATAAAATTCGATGAAATTCAATAAGTTACATTAGTTGAAAATTATTATTTTGTTAAGGCTTCAGTATAAAGTTCTAGCAAGAAAACAAATTACTACTTTCCTAAGTAATTAAAATCGACACCAACATACTTTTAATTACTTACAAATTCGAGCCAAATATAATTTTCGGGTAATAATGAGGTATCTTATTTTTCCACTCAGAACATTACGTTGTCTATTTTATTCCCTCAAAAATTATGCAGAATTTTCTCTTCGACTTAGCATAACAATAAAAGCAACGAACGGGCTCACAATAATTACTCAATTAAGTACTAAAACTTACCTCGGGAGTGACAAAATAACTAGGGCTCTTCTCAATAGTTATCTGCCCCTTAAATGATAGCGGCATTTTGCTGCGGTACCACTCCAGACCGAGGGCGTAGTTTTCATCGCGGTCAAAGAAATGGACCTCTCCGGAAGCCTTCTGAACCATTGGATGTAAATACAACATCTCCAGAAGAGCGCGAGTCCCACATTTACGGACACCAACTATTAAGGCCTGTGACAAAGTAGAGATAAGATAGATACACATTTTATTACATTGACGATATTAGTTTTATCGTAAGTAAACATACAATTTAAATAATATCGCTCCACGCTAAATAAACAATTACAAATAAATATAAATGCCGTAGAGTGCGAATGTGCTTCATTCTACGATATTTTTAAGATACTTAATTGTTACTGTGTTGGTGTATTTACTTTTTATAAGCACGTAAAATAGATCCGTATAATGGTCAGATAGCTTGTGAGCAATGGCATTGATTCAAATCCCAGTTTGAATGTTTAAGGCGCCAATAATATAGCGGAACCATCAGTGTGAAGCGTCAAAAACAGGTTGATGATCCTTATTGAGTTAAACTACGGCAATATGTAAGATAACGTTCAAAAGTGATGAAACGATAATAACGCTGTTTACAAAGAACAGTGAACAGTACCTACGATGATTGCGACTACAGTAGTTGCACTGAAAAAATGAAAGATATTTGACACAAACGCCGTACGAATATACATTTATACTTCAACAAATGCCGGCACTCTTGTTTTAGTCCCACTGTGGCTGAACAAAAAACCTTAAACCAGAATCAAATCGACAAACCGTTCGCCTTTCGATAAAATATTTATTAAAGGAATGTATTCCTCTGCGGTAACGTAATTTCATTCGTTCATTATATCTAAGAAAGTTCTTATAAACATCTAGTAGGAGAATATATCGGATTGTCTTTAAAATTAACAAGACAATAGTCCAAACAACATTTGCGACATAAACATAACCCTTTAAAACATATTTCCTATTGGTACACGGTTTTGATGCATCGGTTAAGTACTTAATTCAATTATTTAAATATTTATTACAAGTATTTTTATACTTCATTACGATTATTTATTATATTAATACACTTTTGATATTTTCAAACATATAAAATTGTAAATCTTGACAAATTTCAGTAACATGTTAGCTATGCATATTGGTGGTAATACCGATGTCAGAACAGAAATATATGTGTCAAGAAGTTTATACCTGGGGGAGTCTGCGAACTGGTCGCGGCGTACGAAGCGGTTTCGACTTTTTTCTCAAAGCCATAGGGTGGTTTATTGTGCGGCTGCTGATTTCCTGGCTCTGTAAGATCTTACGACCATCGCTGGTAGCCGACGCCATGCTCGCCGCCTGTGAAAATAAACTCATGAACTTTGAAATCTCTAGGCACACCGACCTAAACTAACAATGATTTATGTATCCGAAAACATAATAAAAATTAAGACTTACGTGATTCAAAAAAATAAGACCCAATATAGTATATACCTATTTATTTCTTGTACTTATGAAAAGCACTAAATAAGTAAGCATATTTTGACGGTTGAGTACTTTCAAAAGCCGAAGCACGATGACTAAAACATGACCTTTACTGAGTGTATGTATATACCTCATAATGAATAAAAGAATTTGAATTTGAATTTCGAACGGATGAACTTTGTGATGTGATTAATCATTAACAAACTGATCACCTCTAATTACTAGTATACAAACATTTATATAACAGGGAACATAAATACATAGTTACAAATACATAAATATTATATAATTAGTAGCAAATTTCAATTATATCCATTTAACAGTTTTAAAGTAAAAACGTTACAGACAGAATTATTTACGCATTTTACACTATCAATACGGTGTACTGAATTTAGATAATAATTAAGAATAAACATTAAATAGTTTTACAGTTAAACAAAGAGATTGTACCGAATTGAAACGACCTTTTTCAATTCCCCGCGCCCCTCATGACCTTTCTCTTTGTTCTGCAATAAATAACTTCGTAACCCTTTCCAGTTCACCATCTTCTGTAAAAAAATATTTGCTGTCCTTTCTGTTACATTATTATTTACGAGATTTTTACAAAAGAGCGAAATAATTTTTTGTATCGTAATACATGTATTGAAATTTAAGAAATAGAAAATATCTCATATGAAATGAGATAAGGCGAATGTATACCTAAATTTTGTCTTACAAGTACCTATATATTGTTCTAAGCGCAAACGCAAATGTTTTTATTCCAATACAGTGTTGTTCAATTAATGAATCCCTATTTGACGTGCTATCAAACTAACGCAAGCTTTATTACACGATTGAACATGTTTTATGGAACCATTGAAGTAATTGAGTCTGCGCGTCATTCCAGACAAATATATTACGAGCTGTTTAAATTGAGAGCCATCGATTTCGATCCCGTAATCTGTGTTAACCAACTGTATCAATGGATACAGCGTAATCTTTTTTAATTTTCTGTACGTGATGCTTATTTTCAAGCATTCAATGTACTGTTAGAATACATACATACGTCGTGGAGAATTCACTCACGAGAACTTCACGACGTGTTGCGTCAACGTTACATCGACTGGTATTTGTCTAATTGATAT
The DNA here is from genome assembly GCA_018246895.1 of Aspitha aspitha aspitha. Lineage (NCBI taxonomy): Eukaryota > Metazoa > Arthropoda > Insecta > Lepidoptera > Hesperiidae > Aspitha > Aspitha aspitha. The sequence continues at coordinate 6,575 of DWGJ01001148.1, forward strand.
ATTTGTTTTTATATCTAGAAAATTGCATTAATTTTCAATAGTGAACATATTTCATTGAACCACTGCAACCGCGCTATCATCACTCTGGCCGCAAATTTGACGATGGGCGTCACTCCAAACCAAATGTACGTACGAGTAAAAAAAGCGAACTTAAAAGCGAACTTAACAAAGAATATAGAAAAGTTTCGAATATTTGATTGAATTGAAAAGATAAAATAATAATAACGTTCATACAGATTTATAGCATCCCAAAAGTATATTTAATATGGAAAAAATAAACAAATTGAACAACTAAAATACATATGTATATAAAACTACTATACTCGTACATATATGTATAATATGTATATAGGAAGAGAGGAGGTGTTTCCGCTCTTACTAACACGGGATTGTGATCTCGTGTAGCGCTGTTTTTCAGCCACCCTCATCTATTTTTTGTTCAGAAGCGGCTCCATCATCGCCCGCCAGCCTTAACATTGTTATAATAGTAAATTCAACTTATAAAAATTATAGCTGTATAATATTGAAATATAACACAAAATTCATGACAAAAAACACGAATGCTGTTTGCAAAATAAACTATCCTCAAATTCGTTATTGAATTTATAAATGTTTTGTAGTTATTGTAACGTCACATAAATCCCTTTTTTCTTTCAAGTCGACTTTCGCCACGATGCGATGGCCAAGCATTTGTTTATTGAAATACAGTTGCTACATCAGTCAGAGTCACGGCATACGTATATAGTAATAAAGTTTGGTTTTTATGTGAAAGATTAAACGCTATTATCAGAAAAATGAATGTTTATTAGGATCAGGATATGCCTAATACTTATCCACCCATTAGTTACTGTGCTCATAATAATCGCTGCTTAAAGATTTACCAGTTCTAAGACCAGCCGCTTTTTGCATGCATTTTCGGTAGGAGTTCGAATCGCCAGAACTTATACACGAATCGCACGAACGTAGTAATAAATCCTTCAAGTACCTAAATATGAAGTTAAACTTTATGAATCAATAAAAAATTCTCTAAAGAATATATTTATTATTTTTTACAACTCAAGAAAACTTGAAAGTAATGTAATTTGTCGGCGGTTACGTTTATTACTGTTATTACTGCTTACCGTATAATTGTAGTTGTAAGAAAATTAAAAAAACATTAATCTTCATTTTAATGCCATTGAGGAATATTTTAGAATGCATCAAAAGTTTGTTGCACACATTGGAAACTAATCGGTATGATTGTGTAGTACTTTCGAGTTCTTAACGAAGTTTGCAGCAAAAAGAACAAGAGCACTGAATTAAGTCAGTTAAATAGTTACAGGAGAGAGTTTTTGTACAGCAAAGTTAGTAAAGTGCTAGTCCTCGATCCTTGTGGATCGGGTCTTTTCTGTTCAAGTGCAGTCGACGTTGCATAATTCATAAAAATGTCGCTCTCCTTTGTTTTCCACATATTCAGTATTTTTAGAGAAATTTTAAAAGTAAATTTTTTTAGAACTTTGTATAATGAAGAAAGTTGACAAAATGTAACTAGGATAAAAAGCCAAACCAATTAAATAGAAAGCGGAAAAGCTCCACGTATTTTATTGGTGTTCTTACACACAAAAAAGATTTTAATGTCTATCGTATCTCGGATGTAATAACATTGCCCGTTCAGATTGAGTAGATCAGCGTCAATTTATTGGCACCAGAGTACCGACCCGATAGCCCGATACGCCACTCGCAACTTACGCTCGGGAAAACGGCGTATGCTTACATATACCTAAGTTACAAAATAAACTTGCGGGGTCTAATAACACCTGTAACTTTTCCTTCCAGGAAAATCTTACAACGTAACCAATTATCCTCGTAGTATCTTGTTATTGCATCATAAAATGATAATATCAGAGGTAAAGTAAAGTGTTTTCGTTCAGGTATTCGATTTCATAATAGAGCTATTAAATGTTGCTTAGTCCCGAATTACTGTAAGAAATATTATGTGTTACGTAAAAGCGATAAAGTAAATATTAAGATTGTACAAAAAGTCGGCTAATGATGCCGTGACGTAGGTTGTGTCACTCAATTACAAGTACTCGTAAGCTTGCGAGTGATTATCATTTCAATATGAATATTAAGTTTAGTTACGAGGGTGGATTAAACATTCCTAAATAATTAACTATACAGGTTTAATATAATCATAGTATCAACAACATTTTCTTAAAAAATTACTTCGCCACGAACAACTAACATGTACATAGTATAGAACGGACGCTCACTACTTGGGCAATAGATTATGAAAATGATAGTTTTGTTATGATCCAATGTAAATGATTTGTATCTTTAATTAAAAACGATATTACAATCTCTGATCGCTTGTAAGAAATGTTCAATAATTTCAAATTAAGCGTCCGGAATAATCCGATTATAGGTTAGGATCTTATAAAAAATGTATTGTATCATGTATGAATTACCGCCAAACAACTTCACAGAGTCTATTTCCACGCGCTTACTCCCTTTGTAGTAACTGAACCGCAATTAATTATTTCGCCCACACAACTAAATTAAACACGTTCTCCTGTTTTAGCCGAGTAACCTAGAACCAGAAACCATTTTAAGCCAGTAAATTAAATTTGATAATGAACGCATCGCTTTTACGTTAATGAAGTAATTTAATCATTTGGCTGTAATGAATAGTTAATAGATTACATTGTTACACACCATGACTTCCAATTGCTTAGTACGTTACACGATGTTGGTGCAAAATAATTATGAACGTATATGTAGGTATCATAAAGAAAGGCGTACCGTGGTCCATACGTTAATTTATATGTGGGGCCGTAGTCACGCGAATATAGTTGATATATCTGTTACAGTAAAGACCAAGTTACCATAGAGTTCTCAGGATGTACATGTCGATGTTATCTGAAGGGCTGGGGCGAAGAACATTAATTACGATTAGAGGTCGTCGGATAGGCTACGGTTATATCCCAGCTGTGGGCTTGGCCGACACGCCTCTGCACGCGCCCTTAATCTAGCGAAATCTAAGGCACTTGCCCCACGACGATATGTGACTACCAAGAAATTGCGAAAACTCGTTAATTTTCTTCGTTTTGTCTTATAAATATTGACACACGAATTATACCAGAAAGTCACACATTACATCATTGAGTATTGCTCGCATAATTGTGCTTCGTTTAGCATTTAATTTTTATTTAATAGTATTGTGACGTACCTACTTGTATATTGCAGATTAATCGCATAATTATGAATAAATAATAAAAGAACACCAATTATCATTTTGCCTATTGATGAATTTGTTTGTAATACGAGAATTCGTAGTGCGACGTACATACATATATAACTTAATCAAGCTTACATAAAAGCACCATAATAAATACATAAATGTATTCTGACAGAATTTTTCATTACAATAACTATGTAGATTAATGCGAGCATTAAAGTCTTTGGACTTTAGAGAATGAATTGATATCTTATAGGTATTTAACACTTTTCGCCAGTAATATAGTCGTCTTAACGTCGTGTGGAGGTACTCATACTCAGGAGGTGATACAATTGCTAGGTACAATGCAAACTTGTTAGGTAGAACCTCATTACATATTCATGAAGGATAATAATGGAAATTTTGAGGTTGTATGCGAGTTAGCGCGCATTTCAAATAGCCAACATATTTATTTAAAAATATTTTATGCTTTTGTATCATATTTGATACATTTAAATGAATCTGGCTTTAAACAAAATCCTTTGGTTCGGATTAAATATTTGATATTCAGTACATAGGGACCCGTTTATTAGGATTTAGGTTAATTTGGAATAATGGCGTAAATTTCGCATTTTACAGCCACTCGTAACTTGACAGATTATTAAGCAATGTGAAACCATAATTTTTTGCTCTTTTTGTGTGTTTTGGTGTTACTAATGAAACATACTGATATATGTATATACCAAAATCTATATGTCCGATGTACAGTGAATGGGATCAAGTCACCTGGATGCTGTATAGTGCGCTGTCATAGAGTACGTGGAAGGTGAGGAATAATGAGAGCAACGTGACGGAGAGCAGGGCCGCGGCGAGTTTGGGCCGCGACACCCCCACCACCAGCACGCAGTCTGCCAGCTCGCCTTCTGCTGGCTTGAACGATGAACGTGGCAACCATCTGGAACACGACACACTCTTACACACACGACCGGCTAACGACCTAAGCGGCTAATTACTTATAGTACAAATTGGTCGCTGTTACGTTATAAACGTACGCTACCCGTTGTCTTAATCCCACCGCAGTCACAGATAACCGCTTCGAAAGATCGGCCGTAAAATCCAATAACATAATGTGCGGTGGACTGTACTAAATGTAGTGACTAAATCAAAACTCAGCAACAACCGGTTTAGTTGCGGTGTTTCGACTGCTTAGCGGAAAAATAAATGCGGATAGGTTTCTGCATCCATTCAATGTAAATAGTTTTCCTTTAGTAATTATCTAAACTATTAAATTAATTAATAAATTTCAAGTTAATTAAATATATTTCAAGTTGCCATTATCGTGTGAAAGTAGTAAAGAAAAACTTCTCTGATGCTGTTTTAGTATTTTAAAACTCCAATAAATGAACATTTCCACCAAATTATCACGATTGACTCAAACAATTTTGTACTGAAGTGAGTACTTTATCAAAGTTACCTAATAAATTCAATCGGGTAACTGGATAATCTAGCTACTTTCCAAGTTGTCCAATTAAACAGAATCCATGTTATTCCTGAACAGTTTGAACAGACATTTGATGAAACTTATCGAATTAATTTGAAACCATTTTTAAGTACAAAAAACAGTAATCAATAAGTGATGTAATATACCCATAGGCATGTAATTAGAAGATTACGTAAAGGGCTACTCGTTAGTAATTGCCCTCACACTCGAGAACTAAAAGTTTTTAGGAGTAAAATTGAAAGGAAAAGTTCGGAACGACAAAACCGCACAAGCGTTAATGTACCAAATAATAGCTGTACAAGTACAATTAGGGACACCATACAACAAAGGGTCCCAATTCCCGTTTAAGCGGCGTCCTTTGTCAGCGCGCAGCGATATAGCTAATTAATGTTTTTGGGAACTTCAGAGGTCTTCTCCTTAGTATTGTTTTGTGTTGCTATAATTTCCTTTCCAGTGATTTACTTTTACTTAACTGTTAACCATATATTCTTATGTCTCTCTTTAAATTACGAAAACGCCAATTGCCAAGATTGTGCAATTTTTTCCTTACATTAGATAATGTCTGGTTGTACGCCGTACGTAGTTATATACGAGTATGTTTGGATTTTAAAAGCAGATATTTAATATGAACTGTCTGGTTACCATAGCACAGGTTCTGTATTATTTACACAAAGATAACCCTGTGTGAGTTTTCTTAAACTACTATTACCTATTTGACGAGAACAGTCCTTCGATTACGCGTATTATGGTTAATTATAAAATAGTCTTAATTGAATGTTTTACTTACAGGATATCAAGCGGAAGAGAATGAGAGCAGCTCCTATAAGTGGCGTCTGTTCTATGGTGTTTGCTCGGCGGAGACTGACTCATCTGTACGCGCGTCTCCATGTATCTCCCATTAAACTCCCTTGTTCATTACTTTAATAAAATTACCGCTGAGTCCTCATTGCTTTGTAATTAAATTTAAGCTGTAAATCTTTGGGAACGCATCTGAAACGAAAACTTTGGACGATAAGAAAGCAGACGGGGGCGTAGATAATGGTGTGACATGCATCGGAAATAAGCAATTCGCTACATTTTAAATCTAAAACAATTACCTAGAATATGTTCGTTTAGATAATACCTCTACAAATGGCTATATTTAAAATGTCATCAATATAGCATACAATTATCACATAATACAGTAACGTAGGAAGATTTTCTGTGTTAATGACCTGGCCGCAGTCCAGTGCAAGCTGCAGTTCTAAGGTAGAATTTATTACTCCATTCCCATATGGCCTGAACTTAATTACCCTGGATGCTACTGAAACTTCGTTCACTATACACAAAACTAATGGCATGTAATTAATCGATATGACTTTGTTCTCTAGACAATGATCTCGTTATATATTCAAGCTTTTAGAATTAAGAAATTATCATTTAAGGTTTCGTTAATTTCTTATTGTATGAGATATGAAAAACTAAGATTTCTTAATTAGAAATTAAAAGCTATTCGAATGACGTGAGTGAGTGAGCTCGCAGTTAAACGCAAGCCTATACTTTAAAAAAAGAACTCTACGTCTCTGTTTCCCCAACTCATATAAAATAAATTATTTTATTCTCTAGTTCAGAAACAATTTCTTAACGTACACTTCACATAGTTTCGTCTAAAATCTCTACAAATATTTTGTATATTTATAACCCTTTTTATAACACGTAATAAATTACCTCAAGAAGGGAAAATAAATCTTTGTAAAATGCTTTCGCACTAAGGAATAGAAAATCTAACTGGGAAGTCTTCGGACTTTGAAATATTAGATAATTTTATTAAACGTAGTAACTGATTAAGGCGGAAAATAAAACTGAAGTTCAAAAATAATAGAAACTAACCACACTCTATTCTTCATCCTAACGTACAGCTGGAATATATATTTGATTAGAGAGAGTAGCGGAAAAATATATTTTATTTTTCAATTGTGCTCCAAGAAACTACAGTATCTCCCAGTATAAATGAACTCGGTTAGATATTTATGACATACCATATTACACAGCACACTGCGCCAGCACCTGCAATGACAGAAAAGCGCTTTTATTCACCATAAATTGAAAATTTCAACACGTTTATTCATCAGAAACTGAAAATTGAACCATTTTAATTAATGTTTTTTTTAAACTTCAACATATAAGCGACCCGTTGCCGGGTAAGAAAATTGTAATTAAAAAAAGGTCTTTGTATTACTAGACCAAGCTGTTTAAGTATGTACATAAAAAACATTGACATTGCTTAACGGCGCTCAAATGAAAATGAAACAGATCTTAATGATTATTTCTTTTTTATGAAATAACATTGCATTTATTATTGAGGCATAATGGTGAAAAGAAAACACAGAGATGTAGCACATTACTAGAGTCCTATTTGACTGAAATTTGCGAGTGTTTCTTTATAAATACATATATTTAGTTCGGGTGACAGTTCATATAAAAAGTTTTCGGTGTAAAATGTTCTTCTCTATCCAAATTACTAATGATTAAGTCCCCATTCGTGGACAGGCTGTTCGTAATATAAGAAAAATAATGACTTTCTAAACAAAACCTAAACGTAAGGCCAAGTAAAATCACCCTAGAACGTTAATTTGGCAACACACCAGGCTTTAGTGCTGTACCCATAATGTAATCTGGAAGGTCAGTTGGCAATTAATCTGAGGGACAATAAGGGACATTAGAACTAAGTTTCGAAACAACTTTATTTGCTCAATAAACACTAAAATAACGTGAATTTGCTAATTAAAAGGGCTGTACAGAATACTCGTACATAATATCTGAGATTAATATTATTGATGTTCCATTTGAGTGGAATAAAGACACCTTACTAGTTCTGATGAATATTTTCGAATGCGTCATATCTTAGTGTTTCTGCAACATTTTATGATCAAAACACCACAATGCACTGCTGCTTTGCCGCAAAAACGTTTAAGCAGTGGTACAGGTACAATACAATAATATTAATCATCATCATCATCCCTTTTTAATTCGTCCGTTATAGGTTACGGATCTCCTTGCAGCGTAAGAAGGGTTAAGGTCGTACTGAAATGGCACTGCTCCTGGCTTGTTTCCATTGTAAGTGAGATTTGCGCCCAGCAATAAGACATAAAAGGTTTCCGTGAAAGTCAGACTTAATCACGCTGGTCAATGCATATTGGCAGTTTTCGCACGTCTTCAAGATCACTTTGGAGAGTGACCGTGACTCAATAAAGATTACTGTAGTAGACAACTAAAATCTAAACATAAACCACCACAATAGGTAGGAGGTAGTAAGTAGCCGCTACCTAATTTGGGATCAAATGGGTGTATGGTGTCCAAAGATATCTTTATTATTCCTGTTAATTGCAATTCATCCAGCGCGCAAAATGAGAAGAGATCATAAGCAGTAAACGAGTACGCCAGTCGGTCTGGCAATTGTAAATTAGTACCTGCAACCATAATCGCTTTAAATTGAATTGATACACACCACAGGAGCTTTCGATAATGGCTGTTACATCTGTATTATTACGTTCAAGCTTTTTTCGATAATATAATTTAATGTACAGCAAAGAAAAATGACGTAAACTTATTGTAAGGTTATTTTGACATGAGTATAGAAGATGTACATGGAAACTAACTTTACAATATGGTCGTTTCTTTTTAATAGTAATAAAACGAATGTTCTTAAAAAGTCGTATCTGTTATTTACTGTTGTCATTTACTGGCAGGAAAGGTGTTAGAGAACTTTATTATGTGAATATAAAATGTGTCGGATAAATATGTCGCACTAGCTGTGGCCCGCGTGGAAATCAATGTTTTCCCGTTCTTGCAACATTTGCATTGCTGCTACACTCCTATTACTTATAGCGTGATAGTAGTGGACTATTCAACATAAAAGTAATTTTTCAATTCGAACCAATAGTTCTTGAGATTAGCGCTTTCAACCAAACAAACTCTTCAGCTTTATAATATTAGTATAGATACCACCTTTTGTATAGGCTAACATTTGACAATAACATCCTCTCATAGAAAGCTATAATGTTATGTATGTAGCATGCTTGCATAGTATATTTCTATACCAATACCACAAAATATACCAAAAATACTTATCAATCATGTTGAAATTATACCTATGGTAATATTTATATAACAGTCCCAAGTGTTTGGGCTATTTAAATAAAACATATAAATGCTACGATGGACTCAGTCACGCTACCACGCCAGCGAACATATTGAGCATCCGGCGCTGCTCGTAGCACACAGTTACGAAACAACTAATTGAAAGAACACGACCGTGACTCCGTGACTTACTGCTATCGACCCTTCAATTGCTAAATATTTTATAACTGCAGTACAGCAGGTAATTTCCCTGGCTACTTATTATAAAAATACATCGATTTTTTTTACATAGGATACCCGAGTGCTTGTTGTAATCTATTAATGTACCACTATCAGATACAATTCTTTTTTCAAAACCGCGCAATGTCTAGAACTTCACTGCGTATTAGTAACGATACATATTGGTAGTCGATTAGTTTTTCGAAAGATTTGAGATTGTCCTGAATGCCTTGTGTCTGATTAACTTTTTCCCTCGCACAAGAAAAATCTCTAGAAATTCTGTCACTAGCTTCCACGCATCTAGTACTCTTGATTCGAAATTGATTAACGTTAAAAAGTGCCCTTAGAATAAAGACGGCATCAAGTCATTAAGGTTCGGGGCATATCTATGCATAGTAACAATAAATATAACAATTGTTACTTGAAATAATAATAATGAGATACACACGTAGAGAATAGCATCTGCGTAAATCCATCTGAAAAACCTCTAAAAATAAGTACGACCTGTTGCCATTTTTAAAGCCTACAATTCTGTAAAAGTAAATAGGAAACCTGTGTACAGATTAAAAGTCAGGACACATATCCAGTTTGTTTACTCATCTGTTAACATCGATTGCGGCTGTTTACTTAACTGTGATGAACGGCGTATAAATTACAATATTGAATCGAGGCACCTTCAAACTGTATCAGACCCGGCATCTGGGTACAATATTAATCACCTTGCCGTAATTCACGCATTGTTAGCGTTCAACAATAGATCAGAATCAGACAAAGGGCGAACCCAGATACTCTTATCTGTGTACTATATTTGTAAACGAACTACGTCCATAAATAATATCCAAGTATCTAAATAATCCTTTATGCTTTTGTTTACGACCAAAAAGTACTTGAACTTTTGACGGGCAATACCCCATTCAAACTAAGTTCAGACTTAAAAACTTACGAATATTACGAATACTTCAACTTATCTAAACGTTACAAACTTGATTTATGATGACAATAAATATTGCTTTTAAATTTGTATTGTTAACTTTTAATAACATGTTATATGTGTATATAGAAACTTTACAAAAATAACTTAGCAGTGTCTAATTTTTGTAAGACAATGAAGTACTCAATTTAAAAGATGTTTCCAAAATTTTACTTTGATATAGCAAAAGTTTGTCAATAGGTACGAGTACTACATGGGAGCACCGGCATAGTTTTAAAAAACTGAAGAAAGTTCCTTGTAACTTGAATAAAGAGTCCCCATAGGAAGCAACATTTAGAGCGAGAGATGCATTATCTGCTAACCTAAAGGGTAAATCCACTGTAGTCTTACAATCAAGGCATAAAGGGCACGTCTAACCATTAACGTTGAAGAGAAATAGGCATTTCTGAGAAATACTGGGGTAGTTTTTGTTATAAAAATAATGGTGGATGATTTAATTTGTATTTAGCTATAGCAATCATTATAAATACCACATAATGCTATTTCGAAAATGTAGGTGCATACGTAAGTATACTTTACTCACTCCATTCGAAACAATTTTAGTAATCCTTCCGGTTATAGATTCTTATCACGTCATATATATAAATAATTATGATTTATAATAACCAGAAATTTGATTCCTGAAAAATATTCTATATAAGATATTTTCCACGAAATATATCTTTGAAACTAACTTCAGCATAATACTTAAGAATTTATTCCCAACGTTGTAGAAGTGTAAAGTATTCTTGCGGTTTAAACTACTAAGTGCTAACTATAAATATTCCAAGCAATATTTCACGGTAAGTTAACAGAACTTTGCTATTTTCATGTGTTAATCACTGTGCTATAGTCCTTTATTAAGATAAGCACATCGACTTTTATCAAATGCATCTCCCCATTTTAAACTTTTTACGAAATTATGTGACAGTTGTGTAAACTAAGAATACATCCATGCCGAAAATCAACTGGGGTATAGCCGAAGTTAAAGTTATAAAGCTATAGATATTGCACTTTAGTATAACTTTTCAATATGGTCGGCGGCTCTGCTGGCCGGGGTGAAGGCCAGGTCAAGGTATGCTACGACGTGTATTAATACCATACGGCCAATAGTGTCACGTTTACTAGAATACTACTAGTCGTACATTCATGAAGGTCGATCTTAGATTGTAACTGCACATGAATAACTTATAACTCTTTATTTAATGTATCGTTGGATCGATATGAAATTCCGAGGCCACGTTTGGTAACATTAGGGACTATGATATTTATATAATACTAGCGACCCGCCCCGGCTGCGCACGGGTATAAAATACTTATATAGCCTATGTAACTCACTGAAAAAATGACTAAAATCGATCCAGTAGTTTTGATTTATTCAACATTTATTCAAGTATTTTGATTTATTTAAAACAATTCCCCTTTCCCGATACCATGATTATTTTACTTATAAACCTTCCTCTTCAATCACTCTATCTATTAAAAAAAACCGCATCAAAATCTATATATAGGGACGATATAGGCACAGAGAAAGCGACTTTGTTTTATAGGTACTATATAGTGATTGTATATTTATATAAGCATGACAGTCACAGAAGCACAATTATAACGAATTAAAAATATTGTTTTTATAAAACTACATATGTGTATTTAACAAATGAAACCTCATTTACTGGTATTTACAAAAAAATAGTGTACAATGGTCCACGCAGATGGAGAATACTTGGAGGTATTAGATACGAATAAAATAGTTTTCAATGGTCGCTAACTGCCCTGAAAGAAATAGTTGTTACAGTAACAAGACTTTTTTGCTTAATTATGACAATTGACATTTGGTTTCAAAACACTGTGAGTTGGCTGTAGTGAAAATATGTTATTAAATAATTGAATACAGACGTTCTGTGTCGAAATAAAACTACCCCTGTTTGACATTTTAACGTGTGACAAAAAGCTTTCTCTTTTTCCTTTATGTCCGAGCTGGCTTTGATCAACTGTTGACCCTATTGTTCCCATTTTCATTTATTCTGTACAACATAGCCACGTTCTCAGTTCTGTGGGAATTTATCTGTGGTTTAAATAAGAGGTCTGTTATTTTTAAATCATGCTTTTAGATATTAATGCAATGTATTTTATGCACGAACCGAAATAATAAATTTTGAATATAATGTACATGTTAGAAACAGTAATTTGCAAAGTAAGCATGGACAAAATAAAATCATTTAATTAGGATACTGATATAGAAAATATTTGTTTTCATCATATTCATAATTGGTTACATGTTTCATGTAGCATGTATTTTAATGTCGTTTGTAAAAACTATACAACCGTAAAATCCGAACTTTCATTTCAAAGAAAGCGCGTTCATATATTTTCTACATACTCGTATTAAGAAACTCCTACAACTACATGCTTTATTCCCTCTTCAATATTCAGTTACAGCGACATATGTTCTACAATCCTTATTTCTTTGAACCCATCTATAGAACAAGAATGTTGCCTAATTAAAGAATAAAATTGGCTCGTAGAAGCTCTGTTTTACGACCAATCATAAAACGACCTTTAGAGTACAATATAAAGTTGGATTCTCCGTCGCGTTTTTTACGCAACCATCCGTTTATTTCCAAAATTTTGTGTTCGTTTACAGCTTTTGGATTTTAAATTCTGTAGCTGTTACAATAGAACTTTTTAACGAAGTAAGTTTAAAACATCAATTAGATTACAATGATTCTCAAATGTTATTTCCTTACATATTCAATATGTAATTTGCATTCTATTCAAATGTATATAAATAATTATAAAAACGAAAGGATGATAATACCAAATGCTGAATATCCGTGATAAATGGTCCCATGAGTTTTTACAAATATTTTAATGCTAACAGTATAAATAACTCATAGAAATACTTTCTTCGCCGATTACCTACTGTCATTAACGCAATAGCTGCAAAAAGGTAAGTTATTTCCACGTAAGTAATGTACATTATAGGCTTACGGCGGCGATTAAAAGCGATTCTTATCTTTTAATTAAAATCTAGTATATTTAAAAGTAGTTACTTACATGAATAGAACTTGTGCAAATATTATTTGTATAAGTTCGAAAATATCAGAAATGTAGTATTATGTGATATATATGAATGTAGCATGTAGTATATGAGATATTGTGTATATTAAGTGAGAAAATACACGCATATTATAACAAAATTTGTTAAAAGTCCATTACACGTATTAAGCATACCTACAGAGTAAAAATCACGCCCCCTCATATACATATATCACCAAAGTATCTGTAGACTTTACCATAAAAGTCGCGAAATTATGGTATTACCATAAACACGAGTTTAGTATCACACCAGCATTATCGTAAATTTTACAGTACTAATAAATCCATGAATGACACATTACATACAGACAGATCAGATATAAAAAAAATGTTATTATATTCAGCTAATTTTAAGAATGCTTTTAACATATTGCATTAAATAAAAACTGTAACAAACACGCTTAGTGTTGCAATAGCAGAAAATGGTTGAGTTGAAAAATTTTCAAGCGATATTTCATTTACAATTGTAACCTTGCATTACGAGTACGTCCGTTGTATGCAACGCCAGGTGATGTGCGTTTCATGAAATTTACCACCAAGGTCCAAGGTCCAAGGACCAAGGTCTCTGGGGATCGTATTATAGAACTTTTTAATACAAACTTATTGAAACACTACTATGAACCTAAAAAGCACCATTGAAATTACAAAATGTAAAAACAAATTGCGTTTACAAAACGCTACCACAGTCTTTGCTTTAAATGAAACTTCTTGTGATATGCACAACTTTTTAACACATTTCCATATTTGACATATAAATTTGTAGGTATTGTTTTCATCGTATTTCAAAAATCTCTCTTCATCTGCTTTAGCTACAAATAAAAAATAATAATTATTAAGGTCAATAAATAAATCGCTTTATATGAAGCGTTACACTGAGTTGCCTTCGAGGAGTTATTTTTGAAGTAATTCGAACAAGCAACTTGACTCTTGTCACCTGGTTCCGAGATGCGCCATTGTGTACAAAAGGCCAAGTTATTCAGTGAATGGAGGGAGGGAAAGGTCACCTCTCTGTTGTATCTCTATTGAACGTCCGAAGCTACCTTTTTAGAATGAAATACTACCGCTACCTTTTTCAGTTTGTGCTTGGATCCGTAAGGGAACTTAAAAAACATTTTATTTTGAATTCTACGTATTTATCCCTTTTTTACATTTTTAAATCATCTCTACAAAGGTTCGAACAACTCCAACAATTTTTCACATCTCAGTATCGGGTTGTGATATCGATTATTGATTCTTATATTTCAGTGACTAAATTTATTTGTGTTCTCATAAATTCTTGCTAGCTAGTAATTTTTTACTATTTTAGTAACTTATCGTCATGATTCCACTTTGCAGTAAACATTAGAGCAGTAACGGCCTGTTCATTTGTGTTGGTTATGAGAAGAATATCTCATGTGTCCTTCCCTAAATCACTAAAGGTTTCGCCCGGAAGCCACAGTTTCACGGACCAATTCTCTTGGTCGGGATAATGGGGTCGCGTTACATTGTATTCTGCATATCACACACGAACTGTTACCTACTGTTACGTAACGTTCAAAGAAATTGTCAAAAGATAAGTAGCAATCTAGTTTGCGATGACCTTTTCGAGGAAATAAAATTTGAATATTCTTCAATAAACAATATCTCACATCAGTCAATATTGCAAATTCGTGTAGTATTATGGGTATAAATTACCGTAACGTAAGAGGGCCCTGTATTAGCCGCACTCCGGTCGCCTTCCTTATTGCTATTACCTTAAATTGCGGAAGCAATAAAACATTGCGCCAGAATTTCAACACACGGCATCAATACAGCCGCGAGCTGCGGAAACGGGTATAACTTCAGTAAGTATATGTAATACAATATAGTTGTGAATCCAAAACAATAGTACACCGTTGTAACTTAAATTCCAACAGTAACATAAATCGGAAAAATAGGCCCAAGTTTAATATAAAGGTTAGTGATTTATTTGCGCTGTCGATAAAAAGATTGAGATCTAGAAAAGAAGTCAAGTTCTTTAACAGTTAGACCTGACCACGCGTTGCCGTGGTTACATAGCGCTCGTTCATTCAAAAACCGGAATAAGTCCAAATTCACGATTTCTGAGTTATCATTACGACGTTAACTACCATAGCCGAAAGAATACGTTCAATTTAAGAACCAATCGTTTACGTCGAAAATGGAGAAGATAGAAG